>JAYDYQ010000926.1:0-16569 GCA_034814905.1 Penstemon davidsonii | reverse complement strand
GGGTCAGTGCATGTTTATTGCTAAATTATTTTCTTAAACCCTCCACTAATTAAAGTTTTATTTTAATCCTTGCACTTTATCTTCTAATCCAATTAAGTCCTTATATTTTAAAGATTGTTAATTGAGTCCAAGGTTATTGATTTAACCTATAACTTAACCTTATATGCAATTAAGTCCGCAATATTTTAACCTTTTCTTAATTGACCCCTAAAGTAAATTAACTCTTCTCAGTGAGACTTAATCTAAATTAGATAACTTATTTAGTTATTGATTTTCGGGGTGTTACAATCACCCCTCCTTAGAAGAATTTGGTCCCCAAATTCTCATTCTTCGTCAATATCAAAATTCGTCTTAATGAATGGGGAAACGGTGATAATACACGAAATAATGGTACTAACAAAAAAATAAATTGGTCTATAAATTTGGTGAATGGGAATAGAAGTCTATTTAAATAAAGAGTAAGTGATCAAAATGATTTACAATTGAAAATTAATGGATCACTTTACGGAGTATGGAAGATTTGATGTTTCCTAAGGTCTACTCAGAATAGAGAATGTGGATGCTGACTAATGATCGCTATTAGAAACTTTACCATGGAATAAAAAGAAATGAGATACTCGAGACATGAGATAAATGAACAATTACAGGCTAAGTTGTGCAATGAATGTGCCAGTTATCGAAATTTGATCTCGATGTGAGCAAATGATGAACATATGAATGATGTGATATAGTTGAAGTATAAGGAAAAAAATTAGACATTATAGCATCAGACGAATTAATGTCTAACCACATATTCTTTAAGCAATGTAGGATCAAACATTCTCAGGAAAACCGTCAAAACAGCAAGATAAGAATTCAAATTTATTCGTGATAGTTTAGAAATAAACCTCTTGACAATTTCAAAGGGATTGAAGGAATAACTATTAAGGTTTCAGTAGAACATGGTCGGCTGAGTTTGCCGGAGTACTCAAGTTAATGAATATGAGATCTGAGTATTTAATAATTAAGCCAGAATAAGTTGAAGATTAATATATATGTCGAAATGAAAGTTATAAGAATATGAATTTATGGATAAATCGATTTTCGAAGATTTACTGTTACAACATTGGTTCGTGTAGTGAGAAGTATATATTTTCAAATTAAGAACAATCATATACAGTCACCGTAGAGTCTTATAAGAAATGCGAGTAACGAAATATTTGTAGAGATCGGAGATCTAATAACTTCGATCGGAGTGTTTAATAGATCAGATAAGTCTTAAGAGTTTTATTTAAGCATAAATTTTCAATTGAAAGAAGGAAATCTTTCACTTTCATTCTTTAGAGGAGGAAAATATCATTGCTAGTCCATTAGTTGCCTTGGAGTCAATGACAAATGGTCAGTCTAAACGCTGAGTCTCGTAGTCATCATACATTTGGAATCAAATCTTTATCGCGATAGTGAGTCCCAGATTGTCACTCCATTCATCAAGTAGCGTGAGATATTGTTTGCGTATTCTTTCCCGTTTTCTCTGCTTAATCGATGTTATAATTCTTCCATAAGACTTCGAGTAATGGTATTCCTCCAATATTACAATTTTGAATATTTTGCCTGTGGGTGTGCACTGTTTTCTCTTTATAACTAAGAGTTTTGTCCAATCGTAAAGTGTCAGGCATGTTAGGCATTTGGGTAGTACTTTAGTTGAGAAATGTGATAGACGTTGTGAATCCCCGATGGATTAATTAGTAGAACCGATCAATACGCTACACGCCTAATACGTTCAATAATCTTGAAAGACCAATTACAAATATATAATTGAGGTTTTTTTTTTTTTTTTTTTTTTTTTTTCAAATTGACCGTGTAAGTTTCTTATTTACATTAATCGCAAAATTCGTATGATTCGTATTAGTAACAGCTCGTATCTCCAAGGCGTGCACACTTTAAGATTATATGGTTAAGTTCTAGTTTATTGGTCGAGGATTGTAGAAGAACTTAAAAAAAGAAATCAATGCCGTCCTCCCTACTATCCAGATAACGTGTCGACGAACAAGAAAGGGCCTCTTATGATATACAAGGTGTTAGCACTAAAACAAAAGAATTTGTAGTACCTGAGATCTGTAAGAAACAAATCGACCCAATTGAGTATTGGCATTGTACTTTTTTTTTTTTTTTTTTTTTTTTTGCTAGGTGCATACTGAACATCTAATCGAACAGAGCTTCATACTGGGCCACAATCATTGTCCCTTAGATTAGATCCATGATATCTCGTTCATGTGCTCCATGAACCACGATAAACATACTCTTGATTTTGAACTCATCTAATGGAGTTATCCCATATATGTGCGGTTCTTGACGGACTCTAGCAACTATTCACTAAAATCCAGCAATGCCATGCAACTTACATGATGCGACATACGGTGTACTTGGTGATCCGGGCTTCCCTACAGTTCATATGATAAAATCTCTATTTCGATAATCCAAGCCCTTTGCTTTTTGGTCATCCAACTCTCCTCGAAACCGAGATGCGAAACCTCAAGAATTTCTCGAACGCCTGATCTTTTGTTGTAGAGTTGCTCTTGGTAAAGCGCTACTAGGTAGTGCTTGACTTTGATAAAGTGGCATACATTCGCTCAAAACCTCGAACGTAGTGCGAAAACTTTGCCCTTATGGTCCTGCATTCTGGCTATGAGATTTACTTAGAACACCCACGTCATTAGCAAATTCATTGGTTCCGCGGTTATTTGTATCACGCTTGTTGAGTCTCTTCATATTCTTCACTCGATTTGACTATTATACGGAACAAGTATTTAAGTTATCACCCCTAGAATATGTTGATGTATAAAGTCACTTTATTTGGGCAAAATAGTTAATAGAACTTTATTATATTATAATCGAAGAAATCACAAGAGGACCTTGAATGATTATAAATTATCAAATATGACAAAAGGGATTTTAGGGATAAATGAGATTATATTTCATAGAATCAAATAGTTAACATTAGATAAGAAATTCGAGGAATATGATGCAAGGTCTCAAGGGAACACACAAACTTGTAGAGTGTAATAGGCTCACATAGATTAATATTTCGATGGAATTATATAAAATAATGTAATTGTTGCATGTGAATGATTATGTAGAAATATTTAAATTTGATTTACACAAGTTTGTTACAAATTGGGATTTAGACCAAAATGGAAGAGAATAACACGAAGCGAAATGTGATGATAAGAATTCGAAATTAACTTAATGAGATTCAAATGCATTGGGATAAACAATACGAGGTATTGATAGTATCAAATGAAAGATGACTGAAAAAGCAAGACAAGAGTTGGATGAAAGAGAACTCAAAATGTATGGTATGAAAGTTGACATTTTTCATATGGTTAAATTAAAGATGAAAGTGACCAGAAAGAGAACCTCAATACTTATGACTTCAATGGAAGGTTCCAAATCATATTACAATGTTCAGGTACCCCGAGTTAGATAATATTTTTTTTTTTCAAGTAAATGTACGAATGTTTACGAATAAGGTTCGTCGGTTATGACTTATTAACACAAAATCAACGCACCACGACACTATAGAAACTCGTACTATATAGACGAATACCTAGACATGGCTCAAAGATAAGATCTTGACATAAGATCTATATATACCTCTCTGTTCCAAAATTAACGTTCTATCTTTAACCTGAAGCTCTGATACCACTCTGTGACACCCCACCTGGGAGCACACTGCTTTCAGATAAGGTGTCACCCGCCTACGACTTGTGTTCTCTCTAGCAGGAAGTCGTAGGAACGGCCTAAATAAAATAAACGATCAGAGCCATGTACTAATTCGTAAAATACCTCATTCAATCAAGGTTGCCTGGAATGGTGGTTCGATCAAGTTTCCTTAGTCGCCCTTACAAATGTCAATATTTAATAAATCACATCATCTATGCCAAACAATATAGTTCACCCTGAAGAAATAGAACACAAGGAAAGAGAGAGGGTGAGTCTCAAATGACTCAGTGAGGGTATAAGCATGATAATGAATTAAGGAAGTAGTAAAATAATATATAATCAAAGCGAAGAAAAAATTTGACATAGAGTATCATTTATATACAAGATCAGATTTGTAGAAAAAAGTGAGCACGAATACCACATTAGATATCACCTTGTATATATATATTTTCATCGAGGAGCGACCTCGAAACTTGTAAACTTGTAACTTTCAAGCTTGTAACTTTTAAGCTTGTAACTTGTAACTTGTATAACTTGTAACTTGTATAACTTGTAACATGGTTACGTGCTCGATACTTGGGATAAGAATTCGTAGTCAAGAGTCAAGTAAAAAGACAATATATAATCTTTCATAATTTAATCCCTTTCTATTTGAGACCTAAATATAAGATATATTTCAAGCTAAATATATAGAAATTCATCCAGATTGGAATCTGATTAGAGATAACAAGAAATATTGACAACTTTGGAGATGGACAATTTAGATCTCAACAAGGATGACATGAGTTAAAGATATCGAATCAAGAAGCTATCGGATTCCAAAAACTATTATAAAGAGTAGTAAGAATCATCAGACATACGTGTTCAAAGTGAATTAAGTCCTTGAGTGAAATTTAAGAAAATTAAATGGGATTCAAAGAAGGTTCCTCAAATGAGATTTTGACCGATCCCTAACCAGGCAGAGTGATAAACAATCTGATTTGTGCATTCGAAAGAAATGAAATGTGAACAAGAGTTAACTCTGAACAATCAAGTAATAATCATATAACGGAATCGAACACAAGTTGATCATTCGCAATAAAAGTTAGGATAACGGAAATAACGACAATGATGCTCAAATTCCTCAGGGTGTTATGCCAAAGTATATAGAGAGAAAGAATTGAATCCTCACCTTAATTGAAGTCAGATGGATATTCTTCCAGATGCGTGGAGCTGCAGTCGTAACCTCGATGATTGTCTCAATGCCTAATCAGGACCAATAGTACACATAAGAATTATATCCATACATGACCATGTATTACGACTTCTACTGGCACTAGCTCGTTCGAATCGATTTAAAGTATTTGGATCAACTTTATTAGTATATTACTATTTTTACCTCGAAGTTTATTTGTCTGACTCTAATTATACATAGTATAATTCTTTAGTTAAATTAATTCAAACCTTAAATCCACAATCTATTTAAGTCCAATTACTCAAATAAAAGTAATTAAGTTACCCACTCTAATTAATCAAACACGAGCTATGCATAAGCTTAATGATCTAATTAATCATCTTGTTTATCAAGAGAATCTAGAAGTCCTAAATAATAAGACCAATTAACCCACTTTTGAAACTATCTCAAATCACTCCAACAAAATTCACTATAACCCAATTTGTAATACATGCATCACCCAAAACCAAACCTCAATTAAGTAATTATATATCATATTATCTCAATTTTGATTAATCAACTAATAATTAATCCAATCAACTCATAAATGTCTAATTATCATCTAAAGTTAAACGGAGAAACAAAATTCTTACAACTTGCTACTTATATTGAGTTCGATCGCCACCGCTGCGACGTAGCTACCGCCTCCATCAGTCATCTCGCCGGAGCTCCAATTGTAGCCATGCAACAAGTTCTTGACTCTGTTTTCTCGCTTCCAACAACAACAATTGTTGTCAATTGGAACCAACTCCACAATCGCTTAATTGGTCACCAACCTAAAAGATTTGGTGATTTTTTTGTCTTAATTGCTCTGATTTTCCATACATAATTTATCATCCTCCATCCTTGCATTCGAACAAGTGTGATTAACGGGGAAAGGGTAGGTGTAATTTGAAGTGGGTTCTTGGTATTTCTTCTCCTTTCCTCAAATTATACATGTGTGTGCGTGTGGATTAGTAGAGAAGAGAAAATGGTGTTGATAGTTGAGAATTTTATACATATAGATGTATATATAAGTATGTATATGTGTGTACGGGTGTTTTCAAGGTCAAAATGATAAAGTTTATTTCATATATGCAATGTATATATAATGAAGATGAAATTGAGTCAATGCCTTCCATTTATTAATGTGCTTTGTTTTATTTTCAGTCATAGAGATGGAAACAAGTGGGTATGGGTCAGTGCATGTTTATTGCTAAATTATTTTCTTAAACCCTCCACTAATTAAAGTTTTATTTTAATCCTTGCACTTTATCTTCTAATCCAATTAAGTCCTTATATTTTAAAGATTGTTAATTGAGTCCAAGGTTATTGATTTAACCTATAACTTAACCTTATATGCAATTAAGTCCGCAATATTTTAACCTTTTCTTAATTGACCCCAAAAGTAAATTAACTCTTCTCAGTGAGACTTAATCTAAATTAGATAACTTATTTAGTTATTGATTTTCGGGGTGTTACAGCGGTACTCCTAAGCCAAGTAGGATTCCTAGGCCTAATAGGACTCCTAGTCACGTTAGGATTAGTGAATTATTATAAATACTAAGTTCTACATTGTATGAAGGATCCAGATTTTAACCTATCAATAATACTACTACTATTTCTCCTCTCACATATTTTTATTACGTGATTATTGTTCTTGATACTATTCTTGAGTTGCACCATCCTGAGTACTTTAACCAAACCCTAAATATAAAATTGTTATTTTAATAATTTACTGAGATTAACCTAAAGACGAAATCAGGCTAAATCACGACTGAAGATAATTCTAATTAGAAGAATACAAACCGCCGGATTATGGAAATCCAAAACGGTGTGGGACTAAAAGTGCTATAACTTCCATGTGGTTAGTTCTTTTCACTCGTTTATGGACGAAGTTGAAAAGATAGCACTTAATAACCCTTATGTAGTTATTGTTTGTTTTCTAGAACAATATGTTTCTAATCTTGTCCTATGTGGATTGTAGCTTTAGTTGGAGTACCTTTGAAATCTAAACTTGACTTTTGAATTTATTCTTCTTACATTAGATTTGTACTTGAATTTAATATTGACTTGACCATTATCACTTTTGGGGTGATACTTAGTGTGATACTAGACTTTTAGCAATAGTTCGGAGTGTCAAACATTGACCTAACGTTTCAGTTACATTAATGATTGTCGTTGCACTGGCAACACGAGACATTGATATAATTTAAACATTAAATATGTTGAAGACATAGGTCATATTAGGCAAGTGGAAACACTAACCCATTGAGAAGACTTTTCGAAGTCAACTCTGTTAAATGGTTTGCCTTTATTTCGTTCCGTAACGGAAACAAGACACTCAAACTATTTTTGTAAGGCCGTTAGAGTTAAACTTTCATTATAACTAACTCTAGTGATTTAATTTGAGTGAAGGTTGGGTTAATTCATTCTTTCATTACATTTATGAAGATATGGTGTATCTTGATTGTTTTGATTTGATCTCTTGTGAAATTAAAACACGTCAGTGTTTTGAAATTTTCTTAAAGGAATCAAATGTATCGAGGAACATGGGTCCTGATACTAGATTAGGGATACGAATATCTATACGATCATTTTGGTGATCCATGTAATGAAATTATCCGAAATTTGTTATTTCTAACACTATTACTTATATAATTGTGTTAAGGGAATTAACTTGAGTTTTCGATAGAATGAGATTCATTGGATTTTAAGTTAATATTTTATTTCCTTGAGGAAATATTCCCTTTTGTTAACTTTTAATGCATAACAAGAAAACCTTCAACTTTAGTAACTTTCACTTTAAACAAGCTAAGGATAGATGTTGGTTTGACCTTAGCTATCTTAGACAAAGTGATCGGATAGTTGAGTTTGTCTTGACTATGTTTCTTATGTATTTAAGAAATATGATCGCATGAAAAATTAATATATCTTTTGGGGATATATAAAGTCTAAAGCATTGTGTTCTTGAATGAATAATGAGGTGAAAGTGTACATGCTATTAAATCGGAAAATACAATCTTTATAGATGTATTTACTAGATGAACTGGTCTTAGAGTATTTGAATTTGTTTATGTAAATCGGTTCAAAGAGTAGTCATTCATTTGACATATCACTTGGATGTGATTATCCAAATTGCTTCATTTTTCGAGTGGGAGCAATTTATGTTCTACCGGATTCATTCAAATGAAAAGACCACACATGAACCATAACTTATTTCAAATACTGAGAAGATGTTCAATTGTTTCATAAGGGACACACGTTACCAAATGGAAGAAAACTTAGTACTAGCCTGTACAATCGAACCAAGTTTCGAATTTGGTTATTTTCAAAGAGACACATAGTTTATTACCTCTGGCTTATTATAGTGAATATATATTAGACCTGGAATATGAAAATACCATTTTTTAAAAATGGTTATCCCCAATTTTGAATTGAGGAATTAAAGGTAGAAATTTGGTGAAGAAATTCATTGAATTATTTTCGTGGTCAGCGGATTAATGGAATAATTCTTAAAAGTGGATTTTTGTATTTACCAATACTTCTATAGTAAGAGGTAAAAAATTTTGAAACTTGAAATGTGTGCTTTTGATGAAAATTCTAGATCACTGAATCCAATCTTATTGGAATATCAATTGGTTCGTAACCAATTACCTACTCTAATTTATGTTATGCTATGGATCTGGTCTATAGTTCTAAGTCGAATCATTAGTATGATTTTGGACTTCAATAAAAAGGTTATTGACAACCTTTAGAATACTGCATTTGTTTCCTTAGATGCTAAGGAACTTTTACTAGCTACTGATGTGGTAAAAATCAAACATATGTATCGATGTGCACACAAATTATGAAATTTGTAGTACAAGGATATGCAGTATAAATAATATTTGGTCTTGAGGCATTTGTGATCGTTACAAATGTAAGCAGTACGGACTGTGATGGTATGTTATATCTAAAGCACCATCGTACATTACAATATAAATATTGTTATTGTCAGACCAAATATTTACACAATTGAATATTTTGTTGAGATATCATAAGCAAAATTCAATGAGAACTTTGCATTTAGTTGTCTACGTACAATATCATGGCAAGTTTTGTACTAAGCCCAGAACTAGAGATTTTTTTTTGTGGGTTGTGTAAGTCTCTAGAATTACGTAGATCTCTGATCTAATTGAACTTGGAAGTTCATAAGATCAAGCCCATAATTTTTGAGACATTGGAATGATTTAGTACATGCTTCGGAAAGCATACATTCAATGTCGTAGAATGTCGGACAAGTAGAGATTGACTCTCTCACACGAGCAATCGCCTCTGACATTGAGTATGTGCAGAGATGAGATAATTTTATTCTTGTAAAGAGCGCAAGATAAAATTAGTCGCCTTAATTAAAAATCAATTTAGATTACTATGGTGACTAAAGTAATCATTGAGAATAGGCAATCTTGTATGAGTACAAGATACGAATGTCGATTGATTGATCAATTAAGATGAGATTACTATAATGAACGTAGGTAATCGAAAATGGATTCCCACTATCCATTGAACTTGTCTAATGGCCAGATGTGAATTTGTCTCGACTTTGTTATTTTTTGAGGACTAAGGAGAAAATTCAGGTTAAGTGTAGACGATCACTTAGACCAAGATCTGTATTGTGCAAATGAAATGACATAGACTTCATAGAATGAAAATGAAGTATAGCACAATAGCACGTGTTTCATACCACGTGTGCTTTTTGTGACCATTGGGAAATGAGTGAAAGATCCCTGCTCACTCATTGTGTGAGACCCTAAAGGTTTGTGAAAATCTCAATGTGTACCCTTAAGACTTTAGACTGTTTCTCGAGATTTTACCTAGGTGTTGCTACTTTAGCACGCTACTAATAACCATGAATCATACGGTGATGCGGTACGTGTCTAGGAAAGCAGCTGGAGTAAGATCAAAAGATTCTAGTAGGAAAGGAAGACTTCTTATAGCTAACACACGCTACCTGTATTCAAAGTTGCGCAGCCAATATGTCAAACTTAAGTGTTTGGGACATGATTGTGGATACATGTGAGTGGTGGAGTGAAGTATGCTCTTTTATCATTGGGGGATCAGAGATACTTCAGTTAGTGAAAAAGATGTTTGGGGTGCAGCGAGTTCTAATGTCCTCATGTTTTGTGAGAAAGAGTTGTTGTATAACCCTAACAGGTGTACAACTCTTAATGCTCTTTCAGCTCGCCGGTCACACGATCTATTTGCCTGTATGAATTGATGTATGTGTTGTTGTAGTCACTTTAGACTCGGGTATAGCTCTCATGTGCGAGTGGGAGATGTTGGATTGAAACGGGTCCGCCCAGTTCGGACTAACCCAACCTGATCCAATCCAAATTGAATTATTTGAGTAGAGAGAAAATTGGAGGGAGTAGTTAATTAACTACTCCCCACTATGATGTTAACCTCCCATTAGTGGGAGATTAACTGCCACTTGATTAAAAGGGAAGAGGGGAGCACTCGGCTCCCCACTTGAATGACTTGGACAGAAAGTCCAAGGGACTTTCGTCCCTTTGTTCTCCCAATAACAGAGAAGCATTTTTGCTTCTCTGTTCATTTTCTCTTTATATATATGTACTATAGATATATATATATATATACACTCACCCAAATATACATATATGTATGTATTTATTTAGCACATTATAGGGTATATTTTCGGGTGATTAATGGAGCAATTATCATCAATAATTGGGCTTTTAGATCGTGGACACCAAAGCTATTTCCATCGTGATATAGCCCCCTCGGGAGCACCAAAACGTGAGGTTTCAAAGTTAGAAGAAGTCGGTGATTTAACCACGGTGTTCGGTCAAAATGGCGTTTGAATTCTTGCGGGTGATCCATGGAGATTCCGAGTAAGAATTCGGGATTCGTATCCTTCGAATTCCAATAGTCTAGATGGAAATTGACTAATTATTGGAATGGTGATAGCACAATATTTTAGTAAACATGTCTTGATTACAATAAACAATATAAGATGTTGCTATAGTTTCGACTCATTGTGCTAATACATTTGGTTGTTTATGGATCGAACAGCTTTACGATGATTGTCTTTAGACTGGCTTGATAAGAAAGTTACATTTGAGTATTACCTACTCTCAATCTGGAAATAACTAATAGATTTGAATATATCACCTTGTAGGGGAATTTTTGTAATCAGAAGTATTAAATATGTTAAGTGGTAGTAACACTCATGAAATTTAAGAGATCGATGATTAATTTAATCGAAGAGTATTTATAATCTTAACGTGGGCGATTTAATTGAATACAATTCGTGTAGGCGTTTTTTCATATGATAAATTCCTCAAACTTTACTCTTGTGTTATGATATTAATTCGAGAAAACACAATTACAAACAAATTGAGATTTATGAGAAATTGAGAACAATATGAAAATTTATAGAGGCAAGACCACAGTTACGTCCAATTTTTGCGTCCCGATTATACAGCAGGAGATCGTGAAGATCCATTTCAGACCAAAAGCTCAGCCAAAATTTGTGATTCTGATCTTCATGGTTGCAAAGTACAATTCTTCCGCACCTTAATTAGGATTAGACAAGATTTATTATTGAACTTTATCTTTTTTTTGAGTTATTCCTATAGGATTCGCCTTCCATCAAGGCGATATCACATAGTAAATATCTAAAGAATTGAAATCCATCCAAATTCATGTACATTTAAAATGGATTTTAAAATCAATAGCTTGAAATCCCTATATCAAAAGATGGTCAACCCATGCTTTGATATAACAGTTATCCCAACAAATCCTAAAATTAAAAGTTGAGTTAATGTCAATTTTCCCCCCGTAAAATGCATAATGTTCAATTTACCCCCTTGTAATTTGAAAAAGAGCAATTTACCTTATGTGAATATTTTAAAGATGTAATTTACCCCCTTCAGTCGGAGAGTGGACATGAAAAGTCTTTTGTAACATATGGGTAATTTATCATAACACAGGGGGATAAATTGTCACATTTATCATAACATAGGGAGGTAAACTGACAAATTATTATAACACAGGGGGTAAAGTGCCACATATAAAAATATCATGTAGACGGAGTAAAACTTTTATAAATTATAAGGAGGTAAAATGCTCTTTTTCAAATCACATAGAGGTAAATTGCCATTAACTCTAATAGTTATCCCAACAAATCTTACAGTTAAAAGCTCATATGACTTTTGAGTTATATCTCTACAATTGTTTTAATTGAAACTTAACACATTCGAAAGGAGGAAAACATGCAAACCAATGCATTAATGGTAAGCTAAGCATGTGTTTCTTTGTATGCTTACCTGCATCGATTCAAAACATTATTGATTTCGAGCTTGTTTAAACAAAATAAGGAAAAAAAAATAAAAACAACCTTCATGTTAACTTCACAAACTCTTCACTCTACTCTATATATATATATATATCTTGACGAATGTACGTATGCACACAATTCTCCTCCATTTATCCTTGACATGGCCGGGTTAAAAGAGTCACATTCTAGAAGTTTCTTACACAATTTTTTGCTAATTACTTTCTTCCAATTTGTTGCCTCGAAATCCACAGGCTTCACCTTGAAAATTTACCCATGGGATTCCCCAAAATCACCGTTGTACCATCCAAATCTCACTCAAACTCAAAAGATTCAAATGATGGCCATCTCTTCAAAAGCAAGAGCAAATCAAAACTACCCATCAAATAATATTCGAATTCCAATAAGAAACCAACAATTGCACTACTCAGTTAACATCAAAATCGGCAACCAAAGAAAGGACGTGTCCTTGCTTTTGGACACGGGCAGTGGTCCTATTTGGACCAAGTGTGACAAATATTCAAATTTTTTTAACCCATTTCAATCTAAAACCTATAAAACATTGCCATGTGACCATCCTATGTGTCAAAGAGCAGGTCCTATGTGTGAATGCATTGAAAATAAATGTGTTTGCACCATTACCTACGGAACAAGTAACAACTCGCAAAAAATATATGCAGTTCTTTCCTCAGATTCATTCAATGTTCTTCTCAAGAATAACACTTCATTAGTCCGCAATAACATGATTTTTGGCTGCTCGGTTAAGTCCCCGATTTTCTCTGGAATTTTGGGGATGGACAAATTGCCAGTTTCTTTATAAGCCAAGTGAGAGATCACGTTAATGGGCGTTTTTCGTATTGTCTACATGGTGGGGATAGTTTCTTGAGATTCGGAAACGACATCCCACCAGTAAGGAAAGATGTCAAAATGGCACCTATATTATTTCCTAATCATCCCACTATGTTCTTGGATTTGATCGACATAAGTGTAAATGGAAAGCATTTAGGCCTTTCTCCGAGTTACTTTTCATATAAACAAGGCGGTTTTATGATAGACACTGGCGCACCATTAACTGTACTGAAGACACAAGCTTATGCTCGGGTGATTTTGGCGTTCGAAAATTATTACAAAGGAAGGCGGCTAAAAAAAGTTAATGGGAAAATTTACAATTTAGATCTTTGTTACATGTATAATAGGTCGAGTTTGAAGAGTTTCGCTACCATGACTTATCATTTTCGAGGGGCTGATTTTGTGGCACGGAATTTGTATGTTATGCCTAAGAGTAATGTAATGTGCATAGGGTTGATCCCGGCAGATGAAGTATCAATACTAGGAGCATTGCAACAATGGAATACGAGATTCATTTTTGACATAAATTCGAATAAGTTGCAATTTGTTAATGAGGATTGCTCACAAGATGGTAAATAGATTTTAAGAAATTAGGAGTTGGGGAATAATAATGTAGAGTATGTCTTATTTATTACTAATTAGACATGTTTGATTTTCTCTTTTTTAGAATTTAGTCATTGTTTTATGTCTTAACTAGTTTAAAACATGAGCATATAAGGTTTTGCCTCAATGCTAATGCTGAGGTTCCAATGCTCTAAAGACTAAAGGTCTAGGTTTGAATCCCATATGAAATGTGCGTATTTGATTAATTTGAGACCAATATATATATATATATATATATATATATTATCTATATAAAGACGTAACTGTCTATTCTACAGTAACTTTTTTGTCATTCCATTTTTCTTTTTCTTTTTCTTTTTTTTATTTGTCGTCAAAGCACAAAATGACGTCGTATTAACGGGGGATTCGGGATGACAGGTGGAGGCGGCGGTGGCTCAAGGGAGCGGCAGCGGCATAAGAGGTTTGGTGATTAGGGGTTTTTCAGGGTTATCTTAAGGATGGATTTGGAGCTGATTTTGGGTCTGTTCCGTTTGTTCTCAGCCTAGTTGTACTAGAATTCATCACAAGGTAACATTAATTTCAGGTTTGAGGATTTGATTTTGGGCATTACTAATCTCTTCTTAAACTATGGGAAAGGGTTATTTGGCTCAGTAGCTTTACTCAAAATGCAATTTGCAAAAATGGCCTTCACTTTTTTTTTTTAATTTTTTTTTTATTTTAAAATTTTAAACTCAATTAAAATTAACTAAACATACTTAATACTAATTAAATATACTTAAAACAATTTAATTAACCAACTCAAAATAACAAAAAAACAAAACACACCCCCAAACCTTTTACAAATTCATTTTCACTCCATTTCACTTACAAATTTTATCTCTCTAAATTTTTTTCTCTAAAACCTTCAAATCCCTAAAACTCATCTCCCAATTTCACAACAAAATCAATCAATGGAAAATGAAAATCTTTCTTTTGGTCATAATCAATGATGTGCCGGAAGCATCAAATGGACGAGAAATGCCGAATTTGTGAGTTTTTTTAATTTTTTTTCAATTTTTTTCGTATGTAATTCCTTCGTCCCCGCGTCTCCGGGATACCGGAGACCAGGAGACTACTTGGTCCCCAAGTCTCCGGGACTCCGGAGACAACTTCATCCCCGCGTCTCCGAATCCCGGAGACCACATCGTACCCTCGTCTCCGAGTTTCCGGAGACCTGGGGATGAAGTGGTCTTCGAGTCTCTGTGACCGCGAATACCCGAAGACAAAGTGATCTCCGGGACCCAGAAGACCCCTACAATCTTGCAGGCAATTATCGCCGGATCCCCGGAGACGGTCGGAGATCCGGTGACTCGACCGTGCCAGGGCACCCTATCACGGTCTCCGTGGTCCAGGGGCCCGGGAGACTAGGCACATTGGCTCGGACACCGGCTCGGCCATGTCCGTGCCCAGGTGCCCCTCTCTCGGTCCCCTGGCCCCCGGGGACCGTGCCAATGTGCCCGGGCACGGGACGAATCGTCGGCTCTCCGTCTGTCTCCGACAATTGCAAGTCATTTTTTACAATTGTCACCTGGTCCCCGGAGACCTGGCGACTCGGCCTTGATAGGCACTCTGGCACGGTCTCCGTGGTCCAGGGGACCATGCCAGGGTGCCTATCAAGGCCGAGTGGCAGGGTCTCCGACCGTCTCCGTGTTAGGGTGCTTGGTCTTCCTAAGCCGGTGTCCGTGCCAGGGTGCCTAGTCTCCCGGTCCCCTGGACCATGGAGACCGTGACTGGGTGTCATGGCACGACCGAGTCTCCGACAGTCTCCGGGGACAATTTCAGTAAAAAAAATTGTAATTTAATATCTTTTTTATGGCAATTTTGTAGGATGTTCATTATATAACAAAGTACACATATGAATTGCCTGAGGATGCAAGAGGGGGCCTAAGCGCGCCACGAGCCACATTTTACCATAATTTATATGTGTTGTGTTGATTTTGTAAAATAAGGATTATTGATTTTGTAAAATTTGTAGCATCCAGACTATTAGTTTTGTAAAATTATTATTCGTATCTTGTTCAAGTTTCAATTGTGTTACTATATTTGTTTCGATTAAAATAGGTGAAAAATGGTTAAATATGGCAAAAGTAACTCAAAATCAACTTAAACAGGTGAAAATGGTTAAACCGGTGAAAAATAACTCAAAATTTATCAAAACCGGTGAAAATGATTATACCGCTGAGAATGGTTGAACTGGTGAAAGAATGGTTAAAACCAATGGAAAAATTACTCAAAATCGATGAAAACCAGTGAAAATGGTTAAGTAGGTAAAAAAATTGGCTTAAATTCAATCAAAACCGGTGAAAAATAGTTAATGCGGTGAAAAAATGGTTAAACAGGTGAAAAAAGGCTAACGCGTATAGGATCATTAACTCCTCCGTAAATCAAAATGGGGGGAAATTTGTTGAAATTTGGTCAATTTAGGATCCAAACGGAAGACTAACATGTATAAGACCACTAACTCCTCCGTAAATCAAAATTAGGGAAATTATGTTGAAATTTGTTCAATATAGGATCCTAGCGGAAGACTAACACGTATATGACCACTTACTCCTTCGTAAATCAAAATTAGGGGAACTACGCTGAAATTTGATCAATTTAGGATCCAAACGGAAGACTAACACGTATAGGACCATTAACTCCTCCGCAAATCAAAATTTGGGGAAATTTGGTCAACTTAGGATCCAAAGGAAGACTAACACGTATAGGACCAATAACTTCTCCGTAAATAAAAAATTAGGGGAATTATGTTGAAAATTGGTCAATTTAGGATCCAAACGGAAGACTAAGACGTATAGGACCACTAACTCGTCCTTAAATCAAAAATTGGGGTAAATTTGTTGAAATTTGGTCAATTTATAATCCAAACGGAAGAATACAATGT
>JAYDYQ010000924.1:0-75419 GCA_034814905.1 Penstemon davidsonii | reverse complement strand
TCAAAAAACGAATATGAACTTTGTGTGTACAAGAGGTTTAGTGGGAGCTCTATGAAGCTCATATTTTATATGCCGATCACATTCTGCTTATCCGGGATGATATCGGAATGTTAGCACAGACGAAAGCATGGTTATCCATGCAATTCTCCATGAAAGATTTGGGAGAGACATCTTGCGTATTGGGATACTTATCTATAGAGATAGATTGAAGAAGATGTTGGGACTCTCTCAATCTAAGTACATAGAAACAATACTGAAGATATTCAGTATGGAAGAATCCAAGAGAGGATTGCTTCCAATGAGACACTGTATATCTTTTTCCAAATCGATGTGCCCTGCATCGAATCAGGATAAAAGGAGAATGTCTCAAATACCTTATGTTTTGACAAAAGGTAGCATGTGGTATGATATACTATGTACTAGACCAGACGTAGAACCTGCTCAAGTGTCACGATTAGTTACTAGTCAAACTCCGGTGAAAAGCACTGGACCACCGCCAAAGCTATCCTTAAGTTCTTGAGAAAGACTAAGGATTTGTTCTTGGTCTACGGCGGTAGTGGAGAATTAAAACTCGAAGGATTTACTGATTCGAGTTTTCAGTCTGATGTGGATGAATATATATACATATATCCAATTTTGGATACATATTTTGCCTCAATGGGGTAGCGGTAAATTGGTAAGGTTCCAAGCAAAGCACCGTTGCCATCCTAACCACTGTAGCAGAACATATCGCAGCATTGAATGCAACGAAAGAAAGTGTTTGGATGAAAAACTTCATCCAAAAGTTGGATGTAGTGCCTAGCATTGCGAAGCTCGTGGTTATCTTCTATGATAACAATAGAGCTATTGCTAAAGCAAGGGACTCGAGATCTCCCCAAAAATCTAAACACATTGAGAGAAAAGTACCATTTGATTGGAGAAATCATTGGTAGAGTGGACGTACATAATGGATCACGTCGACTCGGAAGACAATCTAGTGGATCCACTAGCAAAGCCTTTATCACGAAAAGTGTTCGAATAACATCTTTGGAAGACGGGTCCTAGAAGCATTTGTGATTGGCTTTAGGGCAACTGGGAGATTGAAAGGATAGTGCCCTGCAAGCCAATATATTTAGCATGTAATAGGACTATCGTAGAATTTCTCTAGTATAAATGAATTAATACGCTCGTTTGATAGTATGTAAATCAAACAATGGCCAAATTCATCTCTCGCGAATTACTTAAGCGATTGGATGAAATCCTTAGATCACAATAGACTATGGGACGATTCACATCAGTATGACTGCAATCACGAAACAGTCTCTAAGGTCGTGATCTTAAAACACGTTCCAAGTCATAGATTTCGACCGAGACGGGGTATCGAAGGAATCGCAAAGACTTGTACGAGTATGCATGATTCACGTGGAGTGAATTTGTAGCGTTTCATGAGCAAGGCATTTGATGCCAGTGCATATGAGTAGGTGGTTCGATAGGGGGATCGAACGCATCGAACGACCCGAATAGAGAAACCCATTGTGGAAGCGCATGACGCACATCGGTGATGGGATATTTCTCAAGACTTATAATAGTGTACGATTTAGTCCTTTGACTTGAGGTGCTAGGGCGAATTCGGTGCACGTGAGTACGTACTTTGATTTAGGAGCTGATCACTTAGCCTGATCATTGTGCGACTACTTTGGGTACGTAGGATCGTGTACGCGAATGGTTAGCACTAATATGGGATCTACCGACTCAACGTAGTGTGTTGAGGGAATTTCCTATACGTTCTTAGATAATAGATTCCGAGAAACCTTTGGCCACAGTTGGTGACGGATTTGGAAAGGGGTTTCCAAATTTAGCAGTCACACTGATATCATTATCCAAAATTAGAAAGTATAGTTATCGAGATAACTAGAGGTGCCGATCAACTCACACACCCTAGGTCTCGATCGGGAAATTAAGTCGATAGAAGGACCGTATGTACATGGTACTTATAAGAGGTGAGGTTCACTGAAATCAATTCACCTGAAGTTGGGCCTCATGGGCTTGTGGCTAGACATCGGCCATCGGGTGTGGGTACTCATGAATTAATAAGAAGATTAATTCTTGAGTGGTTAATTGAAGGTGTTCAATTAATCGGAGCAATTTATAAGCTCATAAATTAAATCACGAAGGCCGTGGGCCCGCGGCCAATTGATGGTGAACCTAGAGGGTCACACACAATAAAATTGGACTGCAAATAATCATATAAGGAAAGTTTGATTTAAAGAGTTAAATCAAAACTGGAGAATTAAAGTGTTAATTCTTAAAGGAGAAAAATATTAATTAGAAGTGGTCTAATTAATTAATGGAGAAGGATTAATTAATTAAATGGGCTGAATTAATTAAAAGAGTTTAATTAATTAAAGATTCTTATTAATTAAAGAGTTTAATTAATTAAAGGAGACCTAGTTAGTTAAGGAAGTAGAGGTAGAATGAGATTCTACTTTCTAACAAGATAAGTACAAATCTAGGTCAAAACTCTTAGTATATAAGGAGTATAAGACTCCACAAAAAACCCTAGCCTCCATAACACATAAGCCACGAAATTCCTACCTAGGAATTAGAGCCGCCACCTCTCTTCTTGCTCTTCAGGTTCGGCCAAACCCTGTAGAATTCTACAGGGTTGATGCGATTGTTTTCTTCTTCTTCCTGTCTGATATCTTTTGGATCTTAGTTCTGAGCCTATGGATTCAAAGGAGTTGCTACAATCCAGTTGGTGTGGACACCGCTAGAGGCACAACACATGAGGTACTTCTCCGAACCAAAAGTCCTGCAGATCTGAAAGAAGACCGGAGAAAAACCACCACCGTTCCTGTAGTGAGGTAAAAATCGATAAACCCCCTATTGTTGGTTTATTTATGTAAAAATCATTTTCGTATGACTAGATGAATAAAGATCTTGATTGGGTTACTTTAAAAATTTAAAATTCCGATGCTTTTAACGTTCTGACGTTACCAATAACCCAACACCTTTGGCGTTCCTTCGAGAGCATGGCGACTGGTAAAGACCGGAATGCAGGGAGGCAATGAACAATTCACTCAGAGCATGGCGAATAGGACCTTTGATCTCACTTTTTCTGTAGATCCAATCTTTTCCGCCTTTCCATTGATGCGGACCCATTTCTGAACTACCTCAGCAACCGGCATGTCCGGGCCTTTGATGAAGAAAAATTGGCTTTTCCAATCGAGGGAGTTGCTCGAAACCATGGTCGACAAGATCGATTGATTTGAGCGCTGAGAAAAATATATGAACCCCGCATTGGATGCCGGAGAGTTACTAATCTTGAAAATCTGCCAAAAATTTTCGAAGTTGGTTAATTTATTCTTGGCCTTCATAAGAACGCTGAAATGCCACCAAGTATCCTATCATGTTCGGTAGGATCTGAGCCGGCGCAAGAGAGAAAACGTCCAAGACATCCTCGAGCAGCGGGATAAAAGGGATCCTTAGCCCATAGGAAAACTGTTTACTATAAAATGCTTGGCACCCAGATGGAGGAGCGTTGACACGTTGCTCGGAAGTCGGAATAAGTATTAAATATCCTTCAGGAAGGAATTTTCCGAACTGAGTTTCCAAGTCAGCCCGACTATCAATGGGATCGTAACTGCAAACGATATCATCGACTCGTTTTTCGGTCTTCTGAAGCTTAGCAGTTGTAGTTTTCCTCGAAATCCCGTCATGGTCGAAAATACTCACTCGAACATTGTTCCCAATGGAGTACCTCAGGATCTCATGCTCTGCTAATGGCTCTGAGTCTTTTCCCTAGCCTCCGACTTCAGCGTTAGCCTCGCACTCATTTCCCTCCACGGATCCAAAATTAACAGGCTTTTCCGCGCCGCCAGCCGTTTAATCGTCGGAGGGTTTGTATGCATTTATGATTCGATCATGGGAGTCGGAGTCAGATTCCAATCCCTCTTGGACTATTGCTTTGCTCTTGACACCTTTAACGCCAGACATTCTGAAGGAAGTTGCTATGCTGATTGATAAGTAATGTATTTTTGCACTATCAATCTGAATACTCCGATCTGGGATTGATAGAGATGTGATACCCATGTCTTCTGAGGTCAACGTATATATATAAGGTTAAAAGGGTAAATTGCAAATCAAACACCGAGTAATCGCGACAGTTGAGTTTCCACTTAGTAATTTCAGAAACAATCTTTCCGTTAATAGCATTTCAGGTCCATAATTTTCTGAAGAACGGTTTTTTTGCTCGAGAGCAGCAGTTTATGGTTAGCGTCTCCTACGGATATATACTCTTTTTCCCTTGCTCGATTTTTATCCCACTGGGTTTTTTCGGGCTAGGTTTTTAATGAGATATATCCGACGTACCCCAATTTCGAGGTTGATCAGCACCTCGATGAAATATTTACTTCTACGAGCTTCAGCTACACTTGCGCTCGAGAAGTGGGGGAGTATTGATGAGGGATATTTCACATACTCTATTCTAGGAAGTACCCCTGTTCCAAGACAAAAGGTTCCCGATCAGAAAGACACGTTTTTCGACCTACAAGACGTGATTCCAATCGAGTCAGCGTTATAGATCGAAGACTCCCGGCAGGTCGGAGCTGCTCCTCGAATTCACTGTTGGGCCTGCTCTCAAGGCCGGCCTTTAGGCCAGGATATGTATCCATGCGGAGGGTCTACCTAGAACACCATTACACCTATAAATACCATGAGCATTTATGACATCAGACACGCATTCCCAGGTGCTCTCAGCTCGGACTTTCAGCTCAGATACCTCGGATTTATAGACTAGAATTATTGTAGGTAGCCTCATTGTAGTACGGCATCCTGTAACACTTGAATAGACCCATTGTAATCGAAATACTCTGCTCGGAATATTAATAATACGATGGATTGATCTACTCATTCTACCTTTGTATTTGTCTTACATTCTTGACTTGATCACGAACGAAAAACAGGCAAATGAGCTGGTGTGCATCATGGAAACATATACTGCCTCACTATCATTTTTTGGAACCTGGTTAATCATTAATAAATAAATTCAGATTCTTATGGTGAATTTTTAAAACACACAACTTTAAAATGTGCAACATGCACGAAACTCCCTTGTAGTATGAAAAATGAAAATCCTCACCAAAGTTTATCTAAATTTTATTCAGAATATCCTCTCATGTTATCAAATACACATCACACACTCCCCTACTTAAATTTACAATTTTTATATGTCTATATTATCTTTGCATAGCCTTAAAACATAGGGGATTTCATGCACAAAATCTGAAAAATAAGAAAGGAAAAAATCGGTGAAGTTTTTTAATGACATGCATGGGGTTTGTTTCTTTTGTACAAAGTGATAACCCAATTATGTTTATGTGTTGTTGAAAACATTATTTTGTGTTAATAAACAATTTACAATCTATGTTGTTCTAACGTTAAAAAAAAATATGAAATGTACTATGTTAAACACTTAATAGTTAAATGGTTTTACAATTTCTATAATTTTTAATTTGTAAGAGAAATAAAGCTTTGGTTCATGAAATAATAATTTTATCGTATACCTCACTGTTTTGAGGAGACTTCAGGAAGAATGTTGTAACCACCTTTTGAGATCGGGACATCTATTATTTCGTCAAATGAAGACTGCGTTATTTTCCCCACATTTATGCAACATTAATATATATATGATATTGATACATAAATATATTCATATTCTCATATGCTACAGTTCTTAGATAGTGTGTAGATAAAATCGTGCACATATTACTTTATTTAACAAACTGAACACCATGACTTAGTGTGATTAATTATGAGGTGTGCATATTTTCTGAGAGTAATTAATTATTTCTATTAACTTGAGCAGCTAAATTATGTGAAAATGGGTCGAGTGGCAATAATCATGATATTTAGAAGGGAAGAATGTTGCGTTCGTGCAGAAAGGCCTAGCACATGAAGCTTTGTCTGGTTTTCCCCAGGTTGCATAAGTGTGAATAGTGAATCACCTTTTAAATCCTTAACCCCCCACCAACTCCTACAAGCAGATTCCAGCAAGGATGTACTAATGGAACACATTCAAAAGCTATTTTATATCAATATTCCCAAAAAAAAAAAATGAATAAAGAAACTCCAACATCCCTAAAGTTAATATCTGCCAAAATAGAAAATAAAAATCATGATTGTAACATAAGTTAACTTGGCCTCTGCACATACCTTATTCCTTGAAATATATGGAGTACCAACAAATATCACTAAAAAACTTGAAGAAGGTTAATAGTAGAAAACAAAAATAAACGTCACACAAAATTCAAGTTGAATAGGAAATTAGCACACATGAATACACACCTTTGTAAGGCGGAATTTCTTGCGTTCCAAAAACAAGCTGAGATTCACTGAAAACAAGTTGAATATCCAAACTGCAGGCATACAAAACAAAGGAACTGAGTTAAAAAAAAAAATAGGGATAGTAATAGAACACAAGGAAATCGAAAATTAATAGAGCAACCTGCGTGAAAGAAATATAGAGTAAATGAGAAATCCAAATGTATCCCTTATAGAAGTCTACGTAGAAACTGTATAAGGAAGCTATCCAGAAAATCTATCCAAAACCCACACGCAATTATCCTCTGCAAACATGATCCAACCGAGGCAATTACCTATGAAGGATAAATCAGGATCTAAAATATCACCTCCGAAGCAAGAAAACGACCATTCCATACACGAATTTGAGGCCAACTCCAAAGCAAACCCATCCGTACCAAAAAAAACGATGCACAGTTTCGGAAAAAGCAATCATTGCTTAGGAAGAGAACATGGGTACAACAAATCGGAAGAACTCACCAGCATCGTAATCCCATTGAACAGCTTGTATTCCCAAATATAATAATCTAAACCCAAAAAAATTATGAAATTCAACATAACAGGGAAAAATTACAATTGGATGGAGATAATATGGAATAAAAAATTAGGAAGAAAATAAAATAACCTCCCCACTAACCTGAGAATGAATTATCAATTTGCACACAAGATTGGGCAAAAATAATTGAAGGAAAAAATTTCAATTGTTGGACGATTTAATTGAACAAGGAAGAAGCCAAAATCATAATTAGAGGGAAAAAATGCAATTGATGCCCGATTATATTGATGAAGGATGAAGACAAAATCAGATTTTCAAATGCTTTAAGAAATAGGAAACATAAATCAGGAGGTAGATATATGAAATTGAACAAGAAATTGGGAATTTTTTTTAATGTTTCCCAAGAAGTAAGAAGAACTCGACTATTTCTTATTTTTTAGGGGAATTGATATTCAAGACAAGCAGAGGGGAAATAATCGATTAGGAAGAAGAAGATAAAGAAATATTACAGAAATTTTGAGAAGGAAAGAAAAACATAAAAAGAACAAAATACATGGGCCCACCAAGATGGACAAGGTAAAAACATAGCCGCCAAATTTAATTACAAAATGAAATCAGAATACACACAGAAAGCTAAGAAAAATAGTTAAGCGACGTCGTATTATTGTTTAAAGTGAAAAAAAATTGAAAATGAAAATAGGAATACTGTTCATAATTGAGATTGACACTTATAAATTATAATATATATATATATATATGTGCTTGTGTGTGTGTGTGTGTGTTTTCGTGTGTGTATTTGATAAAATGAATGGCACACCATCAAATCCTAATGCAGGTAAACTAAAAACTTTTTTAATTTGAAGAAAGTATTATGGGTATATAAACCAAATATTCATGTACAACACTTTTGAGATAAACATCGTTATTGCAACTAACTAATTATATGAGTCCATAAGTAATTGACATAAACAAGGTCAAACTAGGGGAAAATTTTTAATAACTACTAACATCGATAGATCAAATTAGATAAGTCATAAAAATATAGAGTTATAAATGAATGTTATTAAAATGCAACGCTGTCAAATTATTTAGTTGGAATATTTAAAAACTAATTTGATATCAAGAAAACATTTATATATATACGACAACATATTTCAAGATACAAAAAGACCGTTATTACAGTTAACTAGACATGGATATCTACAGTTAGAAACAGTTGCCATAAAATCTTAATAAACATATATATATATATATATATATATATATATATATATATATATATATATATATGTATTTTCATAAATAAAACAAGAATAAAAACAAACTTTTCTCTTAATTTTGTTGATATGAATTTAGACTTTTGATTGATTAAGCAAAAGTCAATTATCATTCTTAGATCAAGTCATTCCATTAAAATTAAAGAACTCATATAAACCAAATACATCAACCGGCTGAGACAATACATCCCATTCCGATCTGTTGGCCTTTTGATCAATGGGGTATCGATATAGTAGGACCGTTCCCCATAGCAAGGTCGAAAAAGAGTTATGTTCTGGTCGCCGTCGAATACTTCAGCAAGTGGATTGAATGCATAGCCCTTGCTCGAATAACACAATTCCAAGTGATAAATTTCCTTTGGAAAAATATAGTCTGTCGTTTTGGGATACCGAGAATTCTAATCTCTGACAATGGAACCCAGTTTGCTGGAAAACAGGTTCAAGAATGGTGCTCGAAGTTTGGAATACAGCAAAACTTCACGTCCGTCGGACATCCTAGAGCTAATGGACAAATGGAGGTCGCAAATCGAGAGATTATCAAATCCCTCGAGAAAAGATTGGACGATGCCAAAGGGAAATGGTTAGACGAACTACCAGGTGTCATTTGGGCCAATAGAACTACGGTAAAAGCCTCAACGGGAGAAACACCGTTTAGCCTAGTCTATGGGTCGGAGGCAGTCATCCCAGTAGAGGCACTAGTCCCCAGCCCAAGAATTGAGCTCTACAGGGAGGAATTAAACGATCAACTGAGGAAAGATGATGTCGATTTGAGCGAGACCTTAAGGGAAAAAGCCAGTCTGCGTTTAGAAGCGGCTAAATCCAGCATGGAAAAAGCCTACAATCAAAAGGTGAGGATACGCTCATTCAAAGAAGGAGATTTGGTACTTAAAAAAGTTGAAGTTTCCAAACACGTGGGAAAATTACAGCAAAATTGGGAAGGTCCCTACGTGGTGATTGCGGTCGGAAAAAAGGGATCGTACAAGATAGCTCATATGGATGGGACACCTCTTCCTCGAACGTGGAATGCGGTAAATCTCAGAAGATATTATGGTCGTTAAGTTCGAACCAAGAAGATTAAGAAGTTAGATAGGATTTGCAAGAAGTTAGTTTTTCCATTTTCTAGAATATTTGTTATTTCCCTTTCATGCATTAAATTTACCTACAATTCTAATAAAAGCTTTTGCTTAAATTCCACTTGTGACATGATCAAAAGACTTTTTGTCAAGAACGATCTACAAAGGTTAAAACCAATAATTGGTATACAACCTAATGAATCTTTGAGTAACACCGATTGGGTCGGTATAAACTCATCGATCTACTCAAGAACGATCTACAAAGGTTAAAACCAATAATTGGTATACAACCTAATGAATCTTTGAGTAACACCGATTGGGTCGGTATAAACTCATCGATCTACTGACGAACGATCTACAAAGGTTAAAACCAATAATTGGTATGCAACCTAATGAATCTTTGAGTAACACCGATTGGGTCGGTATAAACTCATCGATCTACTGACGAACGATCTACAAAGGTTAAAACCAATAATTGGTATACAACCTAATAAATCTTTGAATAAACACCGATTGGCTCGGTATAAACTCATCGATCTCCTACGTGAATGATCTACAAAGGTTAAAACCACAATTGGTACACAACCTAGGTATAATAATCTTTGAGTAACACCGATTGGGTCGGTATAAACTCATCGATCTCCTACATGAATGATCTACAAAGGTTAAAACCACAATTGGTAAAACAACCTAAGTATAATAATCTTTGAGTAACACCGATTGGGTCGGCATAAACTCATCGATCTCCTACACGAACGATCCATAAAGCTTAAAAACACAGTTGGTATAAAAACTCAGTATAACTACCGATTTACGCAAACAAACAAACTGATATTAATTTTATTATCACTGATGAAATATACATCGGAAAGTTACATAAACTACCTTAGCTACATAAAACAATAAATTCCATTATACGATAAAGTAAGGAGCTAACAAAAGGACTTCAGCTCGATTTATCTCAGTTTTTCTCTCAGAATTCTTGCCACCAGCTAGAACCGATCGAACCCAGTCAAGCTCGCAGTTACAAAGCTTTGGAATCAGAGAGAGCTTTGAGAGATCATAATGTTACAACGGTCGATGGTAGTCAGCATTTTTTGGACATACATTCTCTTTTTTGAACTAACCAGCTTTCCACCGACCGCGTAACTAATAGATCGGAACCCCACAACACCGAACTTTACCCATTTTCATAAGATGGTCGGATGAGTGTAGGCATTCCAATCCATTCCCCTTATTAGGGGACGGAGATTTCATGGTTTTTGAGAAATCTCCATTTTCCGATTCCGCCCATACCAAGTCGATGAAGTGAGTGATTTGTTTGGCTCTCGTATTAGGCGGACGACCACCATTTTGGACAAAAAAGAAGTACATTATTTAAGGGTTTTTTACTTATGATGGTAACTAAAAGAAGGAAGATTCCTTTTATAGACAGGATAAGTTGAAATCCTACGGTGAGACTCACATCCAATCAACGGCTATAACACTATATCGGGAATTACGTTACACAGTCATAACTGCAAGCCGTAAATAAAGGAATGGAAATAAATGCGTTTTTGACTCGGTCGAAATTGAGGTATTATATTAGATCGATAAAGACAATACAACGACTATCATAGCAGAGCTAGTATTACATATTGAATATTCATCGATCAGCTATGCAAAACAATTACACCTACAAAATAACAAAAGAAAGAATGTGGTTTCAATACGCTTCAACGCTTTCCTCGGAACAATCATCTTTTCTCCTACTTTGAGAACAGTGACGAGAACCTAATGTTCAGGCTTGTTCTACAGATCGGCGGGTACCAGTGGACGACCTAAGCCGCATGCTATCATGATGCCACCACCTTGAAGAAGTTGATGCTTCTTCTTTGTCAATTAAAATAGAGATCAGAAGGGTCTCATGCTTGACATCACCAACCAGTTAGAAACAAGTTGATTTCGATAAAGCATAGAATCCTGCTTTCCTCCACTCTCGACCTCTATCATACGGCGTTGTATATGGTCAACCAATCCCCAGTTGTGAGATTTGCCCGACCGTCACCGTTGAAGATGGAGATCTCATTTTTCCAATTCCTCCCATACCAAGTCGTGACCTCCTAGGTATGTAAATCGACAAATTTGGTGGCCGATGATACTTATAACGATACATATTCATCTTGAATTACTTCAACTTCTGAGAAATGGAGAGGGATGGAGTGAATCTATTTATAGGCAGAGTATAAAGGATCCAATGGTGTTAAATTGAGGTCCTATCAACGGTCCAGATTTAAAACTTTATAAGTATGGTTCGCAGAATCAGAGCAAATGATCAATCATTATTATCAGAGTAAACATACATGGAATGATGGATTTTATTCAGATCTTAGAGAAAGTCATTACATTTCACGAGAATAGTGATATCGTCACAAAGAACTACATTTACATTCAAGGATCGTTACAATTATTTCAAACATTAATCCTACTTTGCTGCTCCTCGGAATGATCTGCTCCTTCAAATCGACCTTCTACTCGGACTACTACCGATGAACAGAAATGAGGAACATGCAGAAGTGCGTATATTTGCTGATGTTGGTAAATTACCGACCTCTAAATGGGCCACATGGTCACCATGGGGCCGATCACAGTATCAAGCTAAAGCACACTGAGAAGGAAAGAACTTGGCTGTCGTACAATTGAGACAGGTTCGTTCTCCATGCCTTGGGGGCAAGTTCTCGAGCATGCATGGACAAGACACCATTTTAATGAACTAACCAGCTCTCGCCTATTCAAAAATTATCTGGTTTGATATCTCCACTATAGTCAACAGGCCACGAAAACCAAATTAAACTGTTCAGAGGTGGCATGTTGATTAAGTTTTTCTTCTTTTTCCTACTTCTCCAATGAGCTATTTATACTACGGGGAATTTATCAATCCATTGGCAGAGCATACGAATCGTTTCAACAGTTATGGCATACCTACCAAATTGACTTCTCATCTTCCAATAATATTGCAATAAGTTATCTATTAGCAGACAGGTCGAAAAAACGCGGAAATCGAACAAAAAGAATGTTTTTATATTTATCAGGCAAAATGTTTATTTACATTCAAAAAAAAAAAAAAAAAAAAAAAAAAAAAAAATGAAAGACTGTTGTCTACTTCTCGAGAGCATCATCGGGATTTGTTTGATGAGCAAGGAAGTTCATCATTTCTTGGGCTCGCTGCTTATATCCAAAAGAAAAACCCCTGTCAAACTCTTGATCTTTTAATTCAAGAAGGTCTGCATTTTCCTTAACGAGCTGTTCTTTATCAGAGATGAGCTGTTCCTTCTCAGACACCAAATTGTTGTTAGTTTGAACAAGCTCTTCTTTCTCCTTCGAAAGTCTTTCGGCTGCAGCTCGAAGGTTCTCCACTTCAGTCATCAGAGCTCGGTGAGCTACGGCGATTCTGTTCAGCCGTTCTAGAGAATCTTCTTGGAGGAAGTAAGACTCATCATTTTGAATTCCGAGCTGGAGAGCTTCATGCTTAGCCTATGAAAAAGAAATGAGAATAAGGAATTCCTCAAAAATAAAATATCTTAATATCGCAATAACAAAAATACACTTACCATCTCCAAACGCTTAAAGGTAGATTGGACAAGACGCAGAGAGGAATGGTTTTTCAATTTATCGAGCTCCTTGGGTAGAATCGTACCCATTCCCAGATTCCAAGAAACACCATCAGGTTCAAGATTTGAGGGGATGCAAGCTTCAATAGAAACTCCACCAGATCGACTATATCCAAATTCAGTTATTTCTTCTACCTGTTCCTTAAAGGGACGATCATCTAAAAAAGATGGATCATCTGCAGTATTTTCAAGACCAGAACGACTCGGCCCAGATCTTGTTTTCGGAACGTTTTGAGAAATAGGCACAGGGGAGACGGCACGAGTATCTTGAGGGATCGTTTCAGCGACCTGAGGATGCATAGGGGAAAAGAAAGACTCAGGAATGTCTTCCATGGAATCTCGCAGTTGTAGAGTTGGCTCCATTTCAGAATTTGGAGCAGTAGTTACGACCTGTTGGGAACCTTCTTGACCTATGGTTAAATTTGTTGTATCTCGATCGGAAGGAGGACGTCCCTCCATTGATCGTTCGACGGGAGAAGGAGAGATTGCTCGAGACTCCTCGTTTGTTGTATTATTGATTGGAAGAGGAGAGGTAGCTCGAGACTCCTTGTTTGTTGATTGATCGACTGGAGGAGGAGAGATAGCTCGAGACTCCTGGTCGATTGTCGGGTTTACAAGAGGAGGAGAAGTAAATCGAGAACCCTCGTCCTGGTAAGCTTCAAGAACACTCGGATCAACTAAGGGACTGCGGGGCGGAACCCCTGAAGGTCCCGTCGAGGAATGCCTAGCTTTCTTTAACGGTGAAGGAATATACTTCGCTACCTTCGGATGTCCTTCGGTTGAGAACGACACTGGGTCAGATCGAGGCATGGCTTCCTGAGGAGAAGCTCCCCCTTGGGAGGATGATTGATGAGAACTTTCCGTTCGGGATCTTTTCTTCGGGGTATCTCGTCGGGGAAGACCTCGTAGAGATCGTTTTGCTGCTCCAGAAAACAAGTTGGAACTCATGATCAAAAAATCAGGAATATTTGTGAATTATCGAACTATGAGCTCCGATCAATGACAAGAAAATTTTATATTGCAAGTGGGGACGCGCGGTAAACCCCAAAAGATTTACCTTTATATATAGTTAAGGAAATGACGATTATGTCCTCGAACTATGGCGCGCACAGTAAAAATTCGAAATTAAGGTAAAAGCGGGTCATCAAATATGCGTTGTGATCAGCATAACGACAAAGTATATCAGATCTAAAATGATATATATCACAAAAAGGAGTTTTACATAATCTACGAGATTAAAAAGGCCTAGCTTTACAACAAAATAAAAGAAAATCATAAAAAACATCCTAACTGGGTGAATTGATTTCCTTGGGGGACGATCCCTCCTCTCCTTCTTTATTCCTTTCGTCGACATGGTCTCCTTCGATATCTTCCTCGGCATCATCACCTTCCTCCTCGCCTGACTGATTCTCCATGATATCCTTTATCAAATCCAAATCAGGTGTTGGCACAGGAATTGGAGCTCCATACTCCTCGACTAGGTGAGCCAATGGATGATTATTATACTCAACAGAGGATAAGCAGTCGGGAGGATAGTCTTGAAGACTTCGGTCCTTTTCGATGGCCATGACTTTGCGATATTCCTCCCGCTTATCAGGAATCAGCCCAGACTCGATTAATTGATCGACACCCATATAGAACGAGCTCAAGAGCAGACCTCCAATCTTTTGATGAATTATGGCAGTATGCACGGGAGAATCAAGAAACTCTCGGACTATGGGCTCGACGTCTGAAGATTGGTGCTCATCTATAACCCTCTCTAAATCGGAAGAATCATCTTCCTTGGTCGCAAGTTGGGATCGTAGAGCATCAATATCTGATTCAAGCTTGCTAACGAGGGTGGCGTGAGCAACTTTTTGCTCTTCAATTTCACGAGTCAATTGGTCGACCTGCGATTGATATCGACTAGAATCCGTCATCATGCTAATAATGTGAGGATTGTCAGTCTCCAGATTAGGATTAGCAAGAGGATTTGATGAAATGGCAGCGGAAGCTCGAGAACTATCGACCTGAGCAAGTTGATCTTCAAGCTCCTTAACTCTGGCAGATAAAATCCTGTTACTTTCTTCAACAAAGCTGCATTGATCCCTATGCAACGCCATGTCATACAGTGCCGACACCAAAGCATTTCCAGTCTATGTGAAGAAAAAATTTATCTAAATCAATATAGAATAAAAGAATATTTATTAAAGGAGTTAACAAATTAAAGAACATCACCACTTCATGGGCGTGAGCTGCCCTTGCCAGCTGCTCGAGAGGTTTCTTCCTGATCGTCCTATTTACATCTTGAGTGAAGGTCGAAGATAGGAGAATTCGAATGGATTTATCGACGACATTCTCCTTATCATCAGACATCAATGTATCCTTCTCGGAATATCCAGCCGTTCGTTTCCCTTGGAGATGACTCTCGATCATATCTACCAGGGAAGCTTTATGACCAATATCTCCGACATGAGTAAAATATTCCCCTCCTTTGTCAAAGAACTGTTTTCTCCTTTTAGCTTCTGGGCCGGTAGGATTGCGCTCCGACCAAGATTGACAGCCTAAAATACCATGTTGATCCCTAAGAAATTTTGGCGAATAACCGCGGCCTTGGCGAGAGCTTGAAGATGGTGTATCCGATGAGATTTGACCAGAAGAAGGAGGAGCTATTCGGATAGGATCAGCGTTCTCGAACGACTCCTCCTCGATATCCTCTAAATCCACAAACTGATCTCTTCTTCTTTTTCTGGATTCTTTTTGCTCTATGGGAGATTTACCCCAAGACTTTTTTGAGTTCGAAAGGACTGATTTGCCGACCACAGAAAAGCGGCAATTCTCGACCATGGAAGCTGTAGATGAAATCAATAAACGTGGATGAGCAGTAAGATCAGGTATATACTTTGTTAAAATTATTATAATCAGAAAACATTACATATGGGTCGATCATCAGAGGAAATAGGAAAATCCAAGGAACTTAATCCTGCCTTCCGAAGGAAAATCTCTCCGATCAAATAAGCAGATTGGTATTTGTTTGACCTCATCTCCTCGACCAAAGCAGTTGGAAACTGGTCGTCTGGGGCCATCTGGCCAATCACCTTTCGACCACCATATACCCAAAGATCATCGTATCCCCAATCGTAAGAAAACTCTTCTGTTTCTCCATCTTCAAGAATGGACACGGTCGGAGCTTTAACAAAAAAGAAATTTGACTTCCATTCCGTGCTGTTGCTAGAAATGGCGTTTTCGAGCACAGCATACCCCGGTCTCTGACTAACATAATAATAACCTCTATTGGAGGAGCTCGATACTGAAAATCGGAAAAAGTGAAGGAAATTACGGAACGACGGTTGAAAACCCCGCGCTACCATTAAAACTGAGAAGGCCATAATAAAGGCTATGGCGTTAGGAACAAGTTGGGTCAGTGAGATGATGAAGGTCTCCAGAAATTGACGGAGAATTGAAGATAAGGGAAAACGGAGCCCGTGCTCAAAATGGGACGTGTAGAAAGCTCGACAATTAGCAGGAGGAGTGTTTACTCTTTCCTCGGAAGTGGGAATAATGATCTCGAATTCCGACGGGAAGTAGCGACCATATTCCTTTCTCAGAAAAGGTAGATCAGTCTCTTTAAATCGAGAAGGAAAGAATTCCACCGGATTGGAAATTTGAGGTTGGGCTGTTTTGGATTTTTTAGATGCCCTCGACATCATTTCTTCCTCTGGAATAATTTCCACGACCAAACTATCAACTTCATCTTCAGCATAGTCTCTAACCTCTTCTGCTTGAGAATCGTCCGCTGCTTCGTTGTCAGAAGAAGGAATATTAGGATTGAGAATGTTGGGTGTTGCTTGTTCTCCTACATTCTGAATTGAGGAAGAGGGATTTTGAGAGGACGAAGCCATTGATCTTAGAGGCAGTACGCTCGAGAAAACAAGAAAATTGCTAGATTATCGAAATGAACTTTTACTGCTGGAAAATCTGTATATCCGGGGTAAAAGTGAAATATCACGCTAATTTTATCTATTTATATGGGCGATGAAAAGACAGATTCAACCCTTCGCGTCTCTTCATATTCCCGCCAATCAAAATTGTGAAAAGACCTTGCCGCCATCTGACACACGTTAGTCAAAGTACGTGTCAGTTCATAGACAGTTCTAACGGAAATGCACTCTTTTTTCCTCGTTCGGTTTTTATCCCGAAGAGGGTTTTTCCGAACTAGGTTTTTAATGAGGCATGTTTCATGAACGACGAAAATATCGTGGTGAATACTACATCTACTTCTACGAGCTGCAGCTACGATTACGCTCGAGAAGTGAGGGAGTACTGATGAGGGCTATTTCGCACATATGATCGAATAGTACTTATCGAGCTTGTTCAGAATCGATCCGACCTGTGAAGACCTCAAGATCGGCTCGACCAGATAAATACGTATCCGATCGACCTACTTTGATCGACCATCTGTCCGTTTCAGGGGACTTGATGGGCCCTGCGATACTCCTAGGCCCTGCGATACTCCTAGGCCATGCAGGTTTCCTAGGCTAAATAGGACTCCTAGTTCAGTTAGGACAGGAGGAATGTTATAAATAGCGAATCTTACATTGTATGGAGGATCTAGAATTAAACCGAAGAAATACACTACTATTGCTCGCCTCCTCATATTATTGCTTTCTATTCAATTTTATTACTGTGTTATTTCTTGAATTGCTCCATCCTGAGTACTTTAACCAAACCCTTAATACATTAAATTGTTCTTTATTTAAAATTACTGAGATTAAACCTTAAGACGAAATTCGGTTAAATCAAATGCTTAAAAAAATCTCTCGAATCCAAGGGGCATAAGTAGAAAAGCTCCTTGAAAAAGGAACTTTTTTTTCTATATAGAAAATAAAAGTGTTAGCGTAACACAAATTTTTTAGCCAAAGAAAAGAAATTGTAGTTGTTTTCGCACACCTTATTCGTCTGCATAGGAATTGAGGAATCGATCGTTTGAGCATCCATTGAGGAAAAATCTAACTTCTTTGTGTTAGGTTTTATTGGGGTACGATTGTCATACAACAGTGCGAAATTTAAATTTTTCTGTACAAACCCAATGCCGAAGGATATTCAGCTAACTCATACGAATAAGTTGAAACAAATACAACAATTGCATAAGAAAAACAAGGGGGCTAATCGACAATTACCTCACCACAGGAAAGGTGGTGGTTTTTCTCCGGTCTTCTCTTTGTTCACTAGAGCACCCCAAGTGTTGTGCCTCTAGAGTAGTCCACACAAGGAGGATGATAGCAACACCTTCAAACCAGAGGCTCTGAACTAGGAGAGAAAGTTTTTCAATGGAGGAACTGGATTTAGATCCAGATCTAGATGGAGAAGAGAACAAAAGAGAGAGGGGGCGGCTAAGACTAGAGAGGGGCAACATGCACGAAACTCCCTTATAGTTTTAAAAATCAAAATCCTCACCAAAGTTTATCTAAATTTTATTCAGAATATCCTCTCATGTTATTAAATACACATCATACACTCCCCTACTTAATTTTACAATTTTTATATGTCTATATTATCCTTGCATAGCCCTAAAATATAAGGGATTTCATGCACGAAATCTGAGAAATAAGAAAGGAAACAATCGGTTGAGTTATTTCATGACATGCATGGGGTAAATTTCTTTTGTGCAAAGTAATAACCCAATTATGTTTATGTGTTGTTGAAAATATTATTTTGTGTTAAGAAATAATCTTACAATCTATGTTGTTATAACGTTGAAAAAAATATTAAATGTACTATGTAAAACACTTAATAGTTACTTGGTTTTACAATTTCTAGTAAGAGAAATAAAGCTTTGATTCATGAAATAATAATTTTATCGTATACCTCACTGCTTTGAGGAGACTTCAGTGGAAGAATTTCGTAACCACCTTTTGAGATCGGGACATCTATTAGAGCCTCGTCATTGCAAGACTTGTCTATGTTGTAATCATTTTTCCCATATGTGAGAAATAGTATATGTGATCCTTGCTATATGTAGAAAATAGTGTGGTCAAATCAAACATAATAGTTAGTTTTTTCTACTACGATAACTATTAAATACATGTAATCTTCAAAGATGTGCAATACTTTGATTCAAACTTACTTTATTACTTCATATTAATTACCAAAACTCAAATAAATATTTGATTTGTGGTTATCAACTAATACAAAATTCTTTCTATTTCATCAAGTGAAATAAAATAAACACGAACTGATATGTAAGAATTATTAACAAATCTTCAACTGGTTTATTAATCAAGAATCTGGTGCGTATGTATGGTGAAATTAGGCTGTTGAATAAATTGGTAATGAGTACACGTTTCTGTAACATAACTAAATTATTAAATATGTAAAATGATAAGGAAAAGGTAAAGAATAGAAAAATTGATATCAAATGAGACCTTTGAGTGGTTAACTATTAGCCAATCATCAATCTTAGATAAAATCCTTCATCTCAATTTATAGAACTCATATAAATGCAATGAAAGTAATTTTTCTACTTCTCATACATTTCTCACCTATATAGAACAAAGGGGGACAAGTAGAAAAGTTTCTTCAAAGATTATCAAATAATAAAATTGATTTTTTTTAATTTCAAATGATCACAAAAATACAAACCTCAGAGAAACAAAAAAAAAATAGTTATTAATTTTACTTTGTACTTATGTTTTTTACAATTTATTCATTTGCTGACGATTTCTGTTGTGTATGTGAGAGAGGGAGTAAAGAAAACAAAAATAGGTTCTTTCACAAATTAAAAGTGCAAAGTTGATTTATATATCTTTATCTATTCTCAAATTTTTTGTGCACAAATACTATAGAAATTATTAGAACTTAAAAGAAATCAAAGTGAAAAAAATTCCCTAATGAAATTAAAATACAACCAAGTAAAGCAGGTAAAAAAAAATGGATATATAAGAATGATTTCTCCATTTTAGATAAAATGTTTAAGGAAAATATGTGAATATATCATAGTCATAAGAATATGTATGTTTAAAATAGTATTTTGAATTTGGTCGAATTGTCTCAATTTAATTAGGTGAATTGTTAGTTTTGAAATCATTAAAAATATAAATTTTAAGATGGCATGACGTCAAATCTTGTTGGGATTAGTTCGAAATTAATTATTGTCAACAAATATTTACAGATATATGACATCTTTATAAAAATATACTAATTCATAGCAACTAAGTAGATATACTTCACAAATAGTTTGACATATACTGGGTCAAATTTTACGGAAAAACTCAATGACAACTAATTATTTTAAATCAAATTAGCAAGACATATACACACACATCCGCACCCACACCCACATATATGTATATATATATATATATGTGTGTGTGTGTGTGTGTGTGTGTTTGTGTGTATTTGATAAAATGGCACGCCGTCAAATCCTAAAGCGGGTAAAATCAAAACTTCTTTAATTTTAAGAAAGTATTATGGGTATATGAAAACAATATTCATGTACAACTCAAACATCATTATTGCAACTAACTAACTATACGAGTGCATAAGTAATTGACATAAACAAGGTCAAACTAGGTGGGAAATTTTAATAACTACTAACATCGATAGATCAAATTAGATTAGTCATAAAAATATAGAATTATAAATGTATGTTATTAAAATGCAACGATGTCAGATTATTTAGTTTGAATATTTAAAAACTAATTTGATTTCAAGAAAATATTTATAGATATACGACAACATATTTCAAGATACTGAAAGACCGTTATTACAGTTAACTAGACATGGATATCTACAATTAGAAACACTTGGCATAAAAATAAACATATATATATTTATATATATATATATACACATAAATAAAACAAGTATAAAAACGAACTTTCTCTTAATTTTCTTGATATGAATTGAGACTTATGATTGTTTAAGCAATAGTCAATTATCATTCTTAGATCAAGTGATTCCAGTAAAATTAAAGAACTCATATAAATGCTTAAAAAAATCTCTAGAATCCGAGGGTCATAAGTAGAAAAGCTCCTTGAAAAAGGAACTTTTTTTTCTATACAGGAAAGAAAAGTGTTAGCATAACAAAAACTTTAGCCAAAGAAAAAAAATGTAGTAGTTTTCGCACACCTTATTCGTCTGCATAGGAATTGAGGAATCGATTGTTTGAGCATCCATTGAGGAAAAATCTAACTTCTTTGTATATGTGAGAGAGTGTGTTAGAGAGGGAGAAATAAAATTAGGATCTTTCACAAAGTTAAATGTGGAGGGGTAATCTATATCTTATTGATGCTAAAAAAATTGTGCACGAAATCCCATTTTTTAATCTTTATTAAAACATAAATTATTAGGGTTTAAAAAGGAATCAAGGAAAACAAGAAGATAATCCCTAATAAAATTAATGCAACCAAGTAAAGAAGGTAAAAATAAATGAACATATAAGAATGATTACTCCATTTTAGTTAAGTATTTAAGTAAAATATGCTATATTATAGTCATAATAAAATATATATTTTGAAATAAAAGTTTGAATTTATTTGAGTTTTTATTATTACATTAGGTGAATTCGTACTTTTGAAATCTTTAAAGAAATTTCTTTTACTTATTAATACATATTTCATAATTTACAAAGGGACCAAAAGTGGTTGTTTGAATTAAATTTTACAAATAGTATAGTAGCAAAATTAAGAAGAAAAAAAGGCCCTCTAAAAATATTGCACATGTTCTTATTTTATTTTTCCAATTTTTAGCATATTTAACATAATCTAATAACAGATTTCATGAGTCAAACCATATTAATATGAACTTTTTATTACATTTACCATATTTTTTAAAGACTAAATGAAGTTTAACCCCCAAACTATAGGGTCCTAACACTTACCCTCCTAATGCACAAAATTTACTAGTTACTCCCTTAATGAAAGGTAACAATCACCTCCCTGGACCATCAATCAACAAAGGGAAAATTGCAACCTAATATATCCAATGATATACCATCCTTCAATTTAAGTTAACTTTTAAATTGAATTTCTAATTTGCCTTCAATTTTTAGTTGACTTAAATAGATTTAAATTAAAGCAAATTTAAGAATGATATTCCATTTTGATATTTTTTGTTGAAGTAAAATTCACTATGGATATCAAACACTCTAGTAATAGTATTAATTGAATGGTTTGGTACCCAGTTTTCAAACTCATGGTTGGAGTATTTCTTAGTGTGCTGAATATTTAACTTGGGCTAGAGCCAACTTTCAATTTGTCATAAAAATTATTTAAACTATGAATTTTAAATGAATTCGGGTTTCATTTTGATGGTCAAGAATATTATGGTATGAAACTATTAAAGAAAATATAACTAGAAGTCGAAAAATTGCATATTTGATAGCATATAATAAGGTAATTTGAAACTTTAGTATCGCTGAAAACGTAAATATACATTATTACTAAGATTTAAAATTCTCAACTTAATCTACTCTACAATTAACTTCATTTCTATATTAGTTCATCTTATAATTTGTTATGTTGTGATCAGAGATGAGCATATCATGAATATTTGTGAGTAAATCATATAATGTATACTTAACTAAATTTAGTTTGCTTTGTACAATATATAACATCGAAATTAAACTCTATAAATATGCTGGGCTTAGTTGTTGGTTCTTTTGTTTGGTTTTTGTCTTTTATTTTTGTACGAGAAAAAATAAATTTGTTAAAAAAATATTCACTAATAAAGTTATATAATGGGTTATGTATACTTACTAATCAAATATTGAGTAGTTGTTTTTCACATAATTTTATCACAAACTCAAATAAAAGAATGGTGGAAATAATCTTATTAGGGGTTTAAAGTCTAGAGTCAAAAAGGTTGTGGACATGATTGATTAGAATGTCTTTTTGAATTAGACTTTTGGAAAAAAATAAAATAACACTGAAGATTAAAACAAGTTTGAATAACATTTTTTTTAGATAATTTTTGAAGATCGATTTCATTTAAGTAAGCTCAAAATTGATAACACATGTAAAATTACCAAGTTATTCGATACTTGAATCGAGTTCATTCAATAAATGATAGTTCGACCTCGGTTAATTTAGCAATCAAACCCAACTCAAGTACTATTTCAAGTTCGAAATAAAATTCAAACCAAAATTTAATAATGTGTCATCCAACATTCACTTGGTTCATTTATGCTCCTAATGCCTTTAGGGGTGAAGGGCGTTTGGAAAGAAACTGAAAATCAAAGAGACAAGGACCACAACAAAATTAATCAACAAAGTTCAGTTGAAGTCAAATTCATGTAAAAGATAAATATATTTAAAAATGTTCAACCTTAGGTAGTATAAGATATAATTGTACATGTTTATTTTGAAGACTCTTTCACCTCCAGATCATGGGCAATATATTAACAAAACATGCACAAAAAATGTATTAAATAAGAATGATAATGCAGCAAACCATAATCAATAAGAAATTTATCTAAAGAGTTTAATTGAGTTCAAATTCATGTCGTAAAGTTTAATATTTAAAAATGTTCAAGAATTGGTAGTAAAATTTATAATTGTAAATAATTTTTTGTAGTCTATTTTACTTCAAGATAATAAATATTATGTGAATATATCATGCACGCAGATGTAAAAAACAAGAACCAATAAGAAATTCATTAAAAAAGGTCAATTGAAATTTAAATTCACAAAATAACACATCTAAGAATATCCAATCTTAGGTAGCACAAATTATATGTTGGGATTTCATGGGGTATGATTGTCATACAACAGTCCGGAATTTAAAAATTTTCATAACACCCAAAATCCTAGGATTATTCTCTAGCTCATACGAATAGGTTGAATATAATTTTACAACAATTTACAAAATAAAAAGGGTGTAATTCGAAATTACCTCACCACAGGCAAGGTGGTGGTTTTTCTCCGGTCTTCTTTCAGATCTGATGGATATGGTTCGAGAGGAGCACCCCAAGTGTTGTGCCTCTAGCGGTATCCACACCAATTGAATTAAAGCAACCCCTTTGAATCCACAGGCTCAGAAATAGGATTCAAGGGTAATCAGACATGGAAGAACGAAGAAAACCAGATCTAGATTCAGATCTAGATCTGGAGGAAGAGAGGGGGCGGCCTCTCTCTTCCATTGGAGAGGGGGGGCGGCCACACCTTTTTTCCAAGAGGGGGGCGGCTATTAGGGTTAGATAGGGCTTGGGTTTTTGGTCTTCTATTTCTTATTTATAGATAAGGAGTCTTGACCTAATGTGGCCTAATCCAACTAAGAAACTTAAAGCCCATTTTGATGTGGCCTTTATTTGTTTCCTAATGGACCTAGATCATAATTAATTAATTAAACCCCTTTAATTAATTCAGCCCATTTAATTAATTAATCCAATTAATTAATTAAATTAATTCCTCTCTCATTAATTAACTCTTTAATTAATTAGTTTTCTTCTTCAAGAATTAACACTTTAATTCTTCAGTTTTGATTTAACTCTTTAAATCAAACTTTCCTTATATGATTTGTTGCAGTCCAATTGTATTGTGTGTTACCCTCTAGGTTCACCATCAATTGGCCGCGGGCCCACGACTTTCGTGATTTAATTTGCGAGATTATAAATTGCTTCGATTAATTGAACACCTTCAATCAACCACTCAAGAATTAATCTTACAGTTAATTCATGAGTACCCACACCTCATGGTCGATGTCTAGCCACAAGCCCATGAGGCCCAACTTCAGGTGAATTGATCTCAGTGAACCTCACCTCTTATAAGTGCCATGTACATACGGTCCCTCTATCGACTAATTTCCCGATCGAGACCTAGGGTGTGTGAATTGATCGGCACCTCTAATTATCTCGATAACTATACTTTCTAATTCGGGATAATGATTCCAGTGTGACTGCTAAATTTGGTAACCCCTTTCCAAATCCATCACCGACCGTGGCCACGGGTTTCTCGGAATCTATTATCTAAGAACGTATAGGAAATTCTCTCAACGCACTACGTTGAGTCGGTAGATCCCATATTAGTGCTAACCATTCGCGTACACGATCCTACGTACCCAAAGTAGTCGCACAATGATCAGGCTAATTGATCGGCTCCTAAATCAAAGCACGCACTCACGTGCACCGAATTTGCTCTAGCACCTCAAGTCAAAGGACTAAATCGTACACTATTATAAGTCTTGAGAAACATCCCATCGCCGATGTGCGACATGCACTTCCACAATGGGTTTCTCTGTTCGGGTCGTTCGATGCGTTCGATCCCCTATCGAATCACCTACTCATATGCACTGGCATCAAATGCCTTGCTCATGAAACGCTACAAATTCACTCCATGTGAATCATGCATACTCGTACAAGTCTTAACGATTCCTTCGATACCCCGTCTCGACAGGAATCTATGACTTGGAACGTTTTTAAGATCACGACCTTAGAGACTGTTTCATGATTGCACTCATACTGAAGTGAATCGTCCCATAGTCTATTGTGATCTAGGGATTTCATCCAATCGCTTAAGTGATTCGCGAGAGATGAAGTTGGCCATTGTTTGATTTACATACTATAAACAAACGAGCGTATTAATTCATTTATGCTAGAGAAAGCTTATCACATGATAGTCCTTATACAAGCTAAAATCTATTGGCTTGCAGGGCACTATCCTTTCAATCTCCCACTTGCCCTAAAGCTAATCACAAACGCTTCTAAGATCCATCTTCCAAAGATGTTCTTCGAACTCCTTTTGTGACAAAGGCTCTACTAGTGGATCCGCTAGATTGTCTTCCGAGTCGACGCGATCCATTATGTGCGTCAACTCTACCAATGATTACTCTAATCAGATGGTACTTTTCTCTCATTGTGTTTAGATTTCTGGTGAGATTTCGAGTCCTTTGCTTTAGCAATAGCTCCATTGTTATCTCAGAAGATAACCACGAGCTTTGCAATGCTAGGCACTACATCCAACTTTTGGATGAAGTTTTTCATCCAAACACTTTCTTACGCTGCATTCTTTGCTGCGATAAAATGGATATATATATTCATCCACATCAGACTGGAAACTCGAATCAGTAAATCCTTCGAGTTTCAATTCTCCACTACCACCGTAAACCAAGATCAAATCCTTAGTCTTTCTCAAGAGCTTAAGGATATCTTTTATGGTGGTCCAGTACTATTCACTGGAGTTTGACTAGTAATTGCTCATGGTACTTAGAGCAGGTTCTACGTCTAGTCTAGTACATAGTATTGCATACCATATGCTACCTTTTGTCGAAACATAAGGTATTTGAGACATTCTCCTTTTCCTCATTCGATGTAGGGCACATCGATTTGGAAGTAGAGATACAGTGTCTCACTAGATGCAATCCTCACTTGGATTCTTCCATACTGAATATTTTCAGTATTGTTTCTATGTACTTTGATTGAGAGAGTCCCAACATCTTCTCCGATCTATCTCCATAGATACGTATCTTAATACGCAAGATGACTCTCTCAAATCTTTCATGGAGAATTGCATGGACAATCATGCTTCCGTCTGTGCTAACATTCCAATATCATCTCAGATAATCAAAATGTTATCGACATGTAAAAATAATGAATTTTAAAGAGCTCCCACTAAACTTCTTGTACACTCAAGGTTCACATTTGTTTTCGATGAAGTCAAACGACTTGACTTTCTCATCAAAATGAATGTGAGTCCAAATGGATTCAAACATTGCTAATGGAGAAAAGATTTCATCAAAGTCCGTTCCAGGCCTTTGTGTATAACCTTTTGCCATTAGGCAAGTCTTATAGCTCAATACCTCTTCATTCATTCCTAGCTTGCGCTTGAAGATCCATTTGCAACCTACAGGGACACTTCCCTCGGGTGGATCGACCAAGGTCCGTACCTTGTTGGAATGGATGGAATCCATTTCGGATTGTATGGCCTCTTGCCATACATGAGCGTCTACATCCAATGTAGATTCTTCGTATATGGTCTAGCCATATCTTTCAAGTTTCTCACGAACTTGATCAGATCTACGAAGTACTGGTGTACGTTGATGGTTCAGCAGTTTCTGGATTAACTCCCACTGTTTGTGGGGATGAGTTCCACTTCTTGGACCTCATCATGTTCTACTAGGGTACCATTTCTATTTATGAGGTAGCCATCCTCTAAGAAATGGATATTCCTTGAAACAAACACCCTTTGTTCTTTAGGAATGTAGAACAGGCATCCAAATGGATTTCTTTGGATACCCCACAAATTTGTACAAACTGGATCTACTATCCAATTTATCTCCTTTCTTGTTCCTAACATAGTCAGGAGATCCCCGTACTCAATAGAGAGAGTATAAAGGTGTTTTACCACACCATTCTTGGTAGGGTTTTGTAGGCACGAACTTTGAAGTTACTTTTTTCAGTATCTTCGATGCAATCATTAGGGTCAATCCTTAGTATGCATAAGGATGTTGAACGAAACTCATCACGGATCGAACCATGTCCAACAAGGTTCGATTCTCTTCTTTCAGACCCTCCAGTAGGTTGAGGCGTCTTATGAGGAGTTCGTTGTATGGGAATCTCTTTTCTCAGTAAGATAATCGAGGAACTTCTAGCTTAAGTATTTGCCATCTCGATCAGATTGAATGGCCTTAATACTATGCCTTGTTTGATTCTCTACTTCGTTTCGAAATTCTTTGAACTTTTCAAGAGTTTCGGATTTGTACATCATAAGATACACATATCACTAATGACTAAAGTCATCAGTAAACCTCACGAGGTATGAGTAATCTCCTCTCACACTAACACTTTAGTGGTCCACATTCATTCGTATGGATCCAATCCAAAAATTTGTTTGGTACGCACCGGATGCCCAGCAAACGGTAACTTTGTCATCTTTTCCTTCAGACAGGATTTGCAAGTTGATAGTTCATCTAAGCCCTATTTTTCAAGAAGCATCGATGACACCAACTATTGAATCCTTCCTATGGAACACGACCTAATCTTGCGTGCCATATGTGTGGAGTATCCTTTCAATTAACTCTTTAATTGAAACGTTACTTCAATTAACTCTTTAATTGATTCATTTCCCTTTTCAATTAACTTTTTAATTGAAACGTTGTTTAATTAATTAGACTTTCTAATCAATTAAACTTGTCAGTGCCTTTCATAGGTGCAGTGGGATAATTCGATTTTTAGGCTACTTGCGTTCTTTCCACTACCTTTATGTTCGCTTTGGAAGAGAACACTTTCTTCTTCCTTTTACTCTTCTTTGACTTTGCAGTCCTTGAAGTGTAAGCAATCATGACAGGTAAACCTTTTAAAAGGTTCCTATTTGCCTTTTACCCATACTTTGGTTATTTCGAGAAACCTGATCAACTCATCAAATAAGTTCAGAGTTTTTCACGAATAGTTCGAATGAGCGGGGAGGAGAATTTAGGAGGAAGTCAACGTTAAGATCACTTGCAGGCCTACGTTTAATCGATCCAGTTTTCAACCAGATTGATAAAACAAGGACAGTGATCCTTGACATTAGTTCCTTCACTTATCCTCGAGTTTTAAACAACACCTTAGAAATCTCGAATCAGATGATTCGAAACTGCTCCTCAAAACAAGCCTTTTGAGGTGGAGGTTTGTTTTAGAAGTTTCAGACATACTCCTATGTCGCTTCTTTAGCTCCTTCAATCTATATGTGTATATGAGGCAACGATCATTGAAATTCCCATACTCTATAGGTGATTCGTTCCTCTTTTGAGACTCATCTCAAAATGCATCAGGCATAGGTTGATTATTAAGAACACGATTCCGACTTTCGGAATTGAGGACAATCCCCAAGTTTCTAAGCCAATCAATATTTTAATCCAGTTATTTTGTAAGTCGAGGATAAATAGTAAAAATGGACAATTCATATCAATATCTCAATATCTAATCTAAAGAGAAGACAAATATCTAGTGGACTAGTTAATGAATAATACTTATAATCTACGAAGGGTGGACTTTCTATCGTAAAAGTTCTCCCACTATTTTATCGAAACAATTACCCCTTCAATTGTTCGGGAAATCCTATTTCCTATTAGGTCTTGACGTCCCAGCAGACATTAATTGCACCCACGACTCGCGGCCATACAATTAATTCCCCAGGTAGGCATACTTATTGCCAATTGCGTCCCTACACAACCTTCAAGCTATTTTGCCTCGGTTTTCGCACTCATCTAGCACTGCTACATCATGAGTGGTACTACTCGTTAAGTCTAACCCATCAATCTTTATGAGCAACGGCCCCGGTCATGAAATCCCAATAACTTGGTTATGGTCGATGTTTATGTCCCGACCAGTTCCCACCCTTGTCAAGTTTATTTAAAAACGAGAATCAAGGAGTTTCGCGTATTGTTTCTTTCTTCGACTCGGGTGCCAGACTCTGGATCACCTTAATCGATAAGTGGACAACTCACGCTAGTTCCTATTGATGGAAGGCTTGGATCTTAAAATTTCATTTTAATGTACCCAATATGACTTAATATTATTATCAAGAGGGGGTTTTCGGGTTTAAGAGTTTGAGGTAACTCTACTCGAGATCTCACCGTTCCAGTTATGCATTATCTTTTATTTACGATCTAAATTGCTAGCGCGCATCACCATACATGCTAAAAATATAAATACGTAAATAAAACCATACACACCTAGCAAGCATTCTACCACAATATGTTTTCGATCGGGAGCCTCCTATGCGGGCCATCATCGAGCCAAAGATGTTGGCCCAATTGGTCAATCTAATCGAGTTCTAAAGGACCTAGGCTATTACACTAATAACCATGCATACATGGCCTTCACTCTTCTTGGGCTCCCACCTTGCTTGTAACGGGCCTCCATCCTAAACTATTTAAAACAGTAAAGCCCTATTTATTACAAAGGCTCAAAGTGACCCAAAACCTTAAGGCTCGCAGGCCCAACAAAACCAACATAATTAAAATTAACCAATCACATCTACCCCTAGGGTCAAGGCTCGGCGTGATCGAAAACCACGTAAACAGTTCACGTAGAGCAAGAAACAAGCAAAACTCATTTTTCTTATTTCTTATCTTATTTTAAAACTCCCTTTTAAAATACCTTTAGATTCTAGTTTTAAAACCCCTTTTAAAACAATCCACAATTTTTATTTTTAAAACCCCTTTTAAAATAACCCCTTGATTCTCACTCTAGTCTCCACTAATTATGATAAAATTAACTTTTCGGATATACTAAACTCCTTTAGTGCACAAAACAGTTTCTGTTTTTCAACTTTTGAAAAATTACAGTTCGTCCCCCGAATTTTTGAAAATTACATTTTGACCCCTCAACTTTTGGAAATTACAAATCAGCCCCAAAATTTCCAGAACATGCAATCGGACCAGAAAGCAGAAAATTAACAAAATTTCCAGAAACTTTCGTTTTAAAGCAAAACAGACCCCAAATTTTACGGTAATTGCCAAAATAGCCCCTATCCTTTCGTAAATTGCAAAACAGTCCAGATTTTGAAAAATTCCAGAAATTACAATTTGGTCCAGAATTGCAGAAAATCAAAATTTTACCTTCTGTTTAGATTTTCGAAAAAATGCAATTTGCACATAAGCCCTTAAATTTTCGGAAATTACAGTTTAGGCCCAAAAACGATTAATGCAAATATCCGAACACATAATTTATCATAACAAGCAAGAATCAAATCATAGAACACAACAAACAAATATACACATATATTTTGAAGTGTTCAGGTCTTTTCGTATGAGCGTAGTGAATTTGGCTCTGATACCACTGTTGGGATTTCATGGGGTATGATTGTCATACAACAGTGCGGAATTTAAAAATTTCATAACACCCAAAATCCTAGGATTATTCTCTAGCTCATACGAATAGGTTGAATATAATTTTGCAACAATTTACAAAATAAAAAGGGTGTAATTCGAAATTACCTCACCACAGGCAAGGTGGTGGTTTTTCTCCGGTCTTCTTTCAGATTTGATGGATATGGTTCGAGAGGAGCACCCCAAGTGTTGTGCCTCTAGCGGTATCCACACCAATTGAATTAAAGCAACCCCTTTGAATCCACAGGCTCAGAAATAGGATTCAAGGGTAATCAGACATGGAAGAACAAAGAAAACCAGATCTAGATTCAGATCTAGATCTGGAGGAAGAGAGGGGGCGGCCTCTCTCTTCCATTGGAGAGGGGGGGCGGCCACACCTTTTTTCCAAGAGGGGGGCGGCTATTAGGGTTAGATAGGGCTTGGGTTTTTGGTCTCCTACTCCTTATTTATAGATAAGGAGTCTTGACCTAATGTGGCCTAGTCCAACTAAGAAACTTAAAGCCCATTTTGATGTGGCCTTTATTTGTTTCCTAATGGACCTAGATCATAATTAATTAATTAACCCCCTTTAATTAATTCAGCCCATTTAATTAATTAATTAAATTAATTCCTCTCTCATTAATTAACTCTTTAATTAATTAGTTTTTTCTTCAAGAATTAACACTTTAATTCTTCAATTTTAATTTTAACTCTTTAAATCAAACTTTCCTTATATGATTTGTTGCAGTCCAATTGTATTGTGTGTGACCCTCTAGGTTCACCATCAATTGGCTGCGGGCCCACGACTTTCGTGATTTAATTTGCGAGCTTATAAATTGCTCCGATTAATTGAACACCTTCAATTAACGACTCAAGAATTAATCTTACAATTAATTCACGAGTACCCACACCTCATCGTCGATGTCTAGCCACAAGCCCATGAGGCCCAACTTCAGGTGTATTGATCTCAGTGAACCTCACCTCTTATAAGTGCCATGTACATACGGTCCCTCTATCGACTAATTTCCCGATCGAGACCTAGGGTGTGTGAATTGATCGGCACCTCCAATTATCTCGATAACTATACTTTCTAATTCGGGATAATGATTCCAGTGTGACTGCTAAATTTGGAAACCCCTTTCCAAATCCATCACCGACCGTGGCCACGGGTTTCTCGGAATCTATTATCTAAGAACGTATAGGAAATTCTCTCAACGAATTACGTTGAGTCGGTAGATCCCATATTAGTGCTAACCATTCGCGTACACGATCCTACGTACCCAAAGTAGTCGCACAATGATCAAGCTAAGTGATCGGCTCCTAAATCAAAGCACGCACTCACGTGCACCGAATTTGCCCTAGCACCTCAAGTCAAAGGACTAAATCGTACACTATTATAAGTCTTGAGAAACATCCCATCGCCGATGTGCGACATGCGCTTCCACAATGGGTTTCTCTGTTCGGGTCGTTCGATGCGTTAAATCCCCTATCGAATCACCTACTCATATGCACTGGCATCAAATGCCTTGCTCATGAAACGCTACAAATTCACTCCATGTGAATTATGCATACTCGTACAAGTCTTAACGATTCCTTCGATACCCCGTCTCGACAGGAATCTATGACTTGGAACGTTTTTAAGATCACGACCTTAGAGACTATTTCATGATTGCACTCATACTGAAGTGAATCGTCCCATAGTCTATTGTGATCTAAGGATTTCATCCAATCGCTTAAGTGATTCGCGAGAGATAAAGTTGGCCATTGTTTGATTTACATACTATAAACAAACGAGCGTATTAATTCATTTATGCTAGAGAAAGCTTATCACATGATAGTCCTTATACAAGCTAGAATCTATTGGCTTGCAGGGCACTATCCTTTCATTATACATGCATAATTATGTTGACCATGTTGGTTTTAAACAACATACATGCTTTAAAAACGAAATTCAAAGTAAACAAAAAAGTATAGGATCATACTTGATAAATTGAACCGGCAATTGAGTCACGAAATCTTTCAATCTGATTTCTGGTCGTCTCCAAACACCTTTGGTCGATTTCCAATCACGAACGGAAAGGAAACTCTGATCACAGCCTAAGAACCTCGGGATTTCAATGTATATGGATTGATCACCAATAAATCTCTCTAAAGAAAATATGTGTTCTCCCTTATTTTTTCTCTCTAATATTTTTGCTCTCTGTGGATGTAAATTGAATTGATCACTGAAAGCACGGGGTCAGCCCGCACGTGCGGGTGGGAGAGGTTGGACTGATCCAATCTGGATCAGATCGGATCTGGGGCGCCCATGTGGGCAGACCCGAACCGGATCCGAGATCCAGTTGGTTAGTGGAGAGTTTAGATAACTCCCCACTAACCCACTCCTAGTTTCTCTCAACCACTACTTCTCTCTCTCTAGTCAGATAAAATAGGCAAATAGGCCGTATGACCCGGCGAGTGTATGAGCACGTTGCTATATACCTATTAGGGTGATACAGCTGCTCAAGGAAACAAATTCCAGAAGAGGACTACTCTCGCTATTCCCCAGATATCTTTCGTATTACACCAGTCGACGTATCCCTTATCCCTCCAACCTTGGTTATAGGGCATACTCGACCCTTTGGCCAATACTACTATGTATTCACAATTACACTTCAAAACAATTAAGTTTAATGTAATTAGCTAGCTGGTGAATGCAAGTAGGGTGTAAGTAGAAGATTATCTTCCTTTCCTACAAGGATCTTCTGATTTCACTTTAGCAGCTTTCCTAGACACGCACCGCATCGTCGTATGATTCATAGCTATTAGTAACGTGCTAAAGTAGCAACACCAATGAGAAATCATAAGAAACTGTAAGTCTTAAGGGCATCAATTTGAGATTCCCTAGAACCTCAAGGTCTCACATAATGAGAAAGCAGGGATACATTTGCTCATTAACCTTTGTGGTCACCTGGCACACGTGGTACGAGAACACGTGCTACGATACTTTTCTTCTCGAGCAGAAGCGTATGTCATTTACAAAGGAATTTGTAAATCTGTATCGTACAGATCTCAGTTTAAGTATTCCTCGATACCCAAACCCGAGTTTTCTCTTTTTGTCGTCCTCGGCTCAACTCTCAAGAAAACTCATATCTGGCTTAAGATAAGTACAATGGATGGTGGGAATCCATTTCGATTACTTTATACATAGTAACCTCATCTCTGCATATTTCAAAATATCAGAGGCGATATCTCATGTGAACGAGCCAATTTCATCTAATTAAGAAAATCTCATCTCTGCACACTCCCAGTGCCAGAGGCGATTGCTCATGTGAGAGAGTCAATCTCTACTTATCCGACATACCTTTTAATGAAGACATTTTAAATAGATCGCAAAATATGTGTATATACAAAACATTAGTACATCAATGTCAATGGCAATTACATTCTTAACAGAATCCAGTACATTAAATTCTACGCAGTCCTAAAGACTTGGTATGACCTATGAAAGCCTCTTTAGCTATAGGTTTAGTGAAAGGATCAGCAACCATCTGATGCGTAGATATGTACTTCATAGTCACCTCTTTCTTCTCAATGATATCTCTTACAAAGTTATATCTTGTGTCAATGTGTTTGGTCAATCATGATATTTGGGGTCTCTAGTGTAAGACATAGCTGCTTGACTATCACAGTAAATAGTCACAGCCCCCTCACAATTGCTTACTATCCCCAAATGTAGCAGAAATCTCCGCAACCAAACAGCTTCCTGTACTGCAGCTGAACATGCCACGAATTCGGATTCCATGGTTGATAGCGCTACACACTTTTGTGTCTTGCTGCTCCATGATATGACGCCATCATTCAGTAAGAAAACATATCCGGAAGTGGATTTACGACGATCTAAGTCTCCACCCCAGTCAGCATATGTGTAACCTTTCAGCGATAATCCCTTTCCTTGATAACAAAGGAAATAGTCTGCAGTACCCTTTAGGTATCTGAAAATCCTCTTTACAGCAACCTAGTGTCTTCTTCCGGGATTGGATTGATACCTACTGACCAGACCTACGGCATAGCAAATGTCGGGGCGAGTACACATCATAGCATACATCAAGCTCCCTACAGCACTGGAATATGGTACTTTTGACATTTCTTGTTTCTCTGCTAGATTCGTTGGACACATCTCCAGACTCAGGCTATCGCCTTTCATCACAGGAGTGTCTATTGGCTTGCAATCAGTCATCCTAAATCGTTCTATGATCTTTCTTATATAAGATTCTTGAGAAAGAGCAAGGAGTTTCTTTGAACGATCTCTGTGGATCTTAACGCCTAGTATGAAATTTGCCTCACCCATATCTTTCATCTCGAAGTTAGATGATAACCATTCCTTGATGGTGTTTAAGAATCTCTTGTCATTTCCGGCTAACAAAATGTCATCGACATAAAGAGATAGTATTACAAAATTTTTGTTTGAACGTTTGACACAGACACAATGGTCTTCATCCATCATGACGAAGTTATAAGAGATTACAGCCCGGTGAAATCTCAAATACCACTGTCTTGATGACTGCTTAAGACCGTAGATTGATCTTTTCAATTTACACACTTTGTGTTCTTGGTCTTTGAGAACAAATCCTACTGGCTGGTCCATGTAGATTTGTTCTTCTAGTTCTCCATTCAGGAAAGCAGTCTTAACATCCATTTGATGTAATTCTAAATCTAAGTTAGCTACAATGGACAAGAGGAGGCGAATGGAGGCAAATCTTACTACAGGGGAGAAGGTTTCTTCGTAATCTATACCCTCGAGTTGGGTATACCCTTTTGCTACTAAACGAGCTTTATATCTATCAATTGTTCCATCAGCCTTTTGCTTAATCTTGAGAATCCATTTATTCCCGATAGATTTTCTGCCAGGAGGAAGATCGACCAACTCCCAGACTTGGTTCGATTTCATGGAATCCATTTCTTCTTCCATTGCTTTCTTCCATTCGTCCTTTTGAGGACATGATAGAGCTTCATCAAAAGATTTAGGCTCTTCATCTTCTATGGAGGAAATATTAAAAATATGCCCTTCTACGTCGTAGTGACGTCTAGGAATATTCCCTCTCGAACTTTTCCTAAGTTGTGATTCAGTAGTATCGTTCTGGGGCAAATTACTCCCACTTGGATCAAGTGGTCCAGTCGTGTCATTTTCCACCAACGATTCATCTAGCTCAATGCCATTGGCTGAATCAGCTAATTCGAATAGAGGTTCTCGACTTTTGATCTCACCTCTTTTAGGAAATTCGTTCTCCAAGAATGTCGCATCTCGTGAGTCGATTTCAGTGGTGCTACCCTCTTCATTTTCTCCTATGAACACGTAACCCTTAGAATGTTCAGCATATCTTATAAAGATACATTTCTTTCCTCTGGGGCCAATCTTGCCATATTTGTTCGACGAGTCGAGCACGTAAGCAGCTGATCCCCAAGGTCTAAGGTTACTGAGATCAGGTTTCCTACCTGTCCAAAGTTCATACGGAGTGGTAGCCACTGATTTTGATGGCACTTTGTTCAATATATAGGCAGCAGTTAACAAAGCATCTCACCAAAAGGAAATTGGTAAGTTAGCTTGCGCCATCATGGACCTAGTCATTTCTAGCAATGTTCTATTCCTCCTCTCAGCAACTCCGTTTTGCAGAGGTGTGTCAGGATTAGTTAATTGCCTAGTTATCCCTTTTTCTTTACATAGGTCCTTAAATTGACCTGATAGATATTCCCCGCCTCGATCAGTCCTCAAGGATTTGATCGTTCTGTCTAATTGGTTTTCTACCTCATTGAGGTAACGTCTAAAACACTCCGGTGCTTCGGACTTATGCGAAATCAAATAGACATACCCAAAACGAGTGAAGTCATCTATGAAAGTAATGAAATAGGAGGCTCCATGTCTTGCCATAACACTAATCGGACCACAGATGTCTGAATGGACTAATTGCAATGGAAATTCAGCTCTAATAGCCTTACCAAAGGGTTTACGAATAGATTTTCCAGCAAGACAATTTTGACAAGTAGGTAAATCGACTTTAGATATTGGACCGAATAGTCCTTCTCTCGCGAGACGATTCATTCTATCTTGTCCTATGTGACCTAATCTAGCATGCCAAGTATTAACATTCACTATAGAATTACTGGAGGAACAAGCATTCAAAACAGAACTACCATTAACATAAAAGTTAAAAATTTGTCTGTTACAGTCAAATACCATAAAACAATCTCTAAGATGTCCAGAACCATAAAAAACATTGTCTAAATAAACATGAACAGAATTACGACAGAAGTTCAAATTAAATCCTAATCCTAGAAGAGCAACAACTGAAACTAAATTCCGTCGAATATCTGGAGCGAATAAGACATCTTGTAGGATCAGGGTTCGTCCACCATGCAAATCAAGTTTGCAAGTACCAATCCCTTTAACCTCCACTCTGGCGTTATTTCCTACATATATCCATCTTGTTCCAATAGGGACTCGACGAAACTCTACCAACGATTCACGATCTCTAGTCACATGGTCTGTTGCACCTGAGTCAACAATCCACACAGGATATGATTCAGTTAATAAAACAGTACTAGATACATGAACAAAAGATAAAGACGAATTATAGTGTGCTACCTTATCCTTCTTAGGATTGGTACACTCACGAGCAAAGTTCCCGAGTGCTCCACAGTTGAAGCACTTCATCTTGCTCTTGTCTCTCTTCTTTTTGGGAAAACGCTTACGTTTGCCACCATGGTTGGGATTGTTGTTCTTCTCACCAGTCTGCTTCCCAGAGTTGCCTTTCTTCCAGTTCCTCTTACGTTTGAAGCCCGAAGCTTTCTTGGAACTAGTCTCAGCAATGTAAGCACTCGACATGGATTTTGCAACTCCAAGTCGCTCATCCTCAAGTTCAACGTGGCGAGCAGCATCAGCAAAGGTTTTGATGCAATCATTATGAGTCAGATTGATTTTCAGATGCTCCCACTTGTTAGGAAGTGACCAGATTAAGGCTTGAACTTGCTGCTCATCAGAGAGTACATGGCCAGCTGACACAAGCTCCCTAATCATGTTAGACATCACCCTTATGTGTTGCTTAATGTTATGATTAGGCAGTTTCTTATAAGTGTCAAAACTTAATTGTCAGCTGCCTCAGACGAGTGATAGTTGTACCCCCATATTTCTCCCTGAGAAACACCCATATGTCATGAGCGGTAGGGTGCTGCTCACACTCGTAAATCAGATCATCAATCACAGAGCTATCCAGGATTGCACGAGCTGTGGAATTTTTCTTTTTCCACACCTGGTAAGCCTCTTGATCCCTTCTCTTTTGGACACTATTTCCAACACCTGGGTCAACCATGATTTGGTTGATGCCATCTAAAGCATCTTGCTCATCGAGCACATACCAAATCTTATGACGCCAGATGTCATAGTTGTCACCGTTCAGTTTGTCACCTTTGTTAAGGTCAGCAATGATCGATTTTGATGCCATAGTCTGTTATTTAAGAAGTGATTAAAAGTTAAAGCCCTTATACACATATTTTATTTTATACTAAGTCAATTAAGCTCCATAAAGACTTGACACAAGTAATGGATTCGAAAGTTCACGCAATGTTCCCAATCGTCATCCATTTACAAGTGTCTCATAACTATGGACTTAATATCAAAAGTATAAAAAACTAAAGTTCTCGGTGATAGTCATTCTAAAACCTAAGAACTCCCACTGGAAAAGATGATCAAACATGCTAAGGCAAAAACAATACATATACGATCATAAATATGTAAGCAAACAGAGCATGCATTTTGAATCAAAACAACTAAGATCCAAACATAAACAATTATCAAATCCAGTCTCATGTTCAAAAAACAAATAAACAACATAGAATATCTACAAATGGAAATAAATTACAGAAATCATTCAAATCGGAAAAATCGACCCTCTGGTTCGATAGATTGCCAAGACTGAACAAAAGCTTCATTGGTAATGGCTTGAGACAGCCTGTCACAAGGTACTTGCTTCAAGGACCGATGAGTTGATTTCTTCCTCATGTCGGACCTCAAGTTGTGGAGGTTAGAGTTGAGACTTAAAAATAAAGTCTTTTCAGCCTTTTTCTTGAGGTATAATTTCCATCCATTATGCAAGTTGTGAATAAAGTTTTCAATAGTATTATCTCTTCCAATATAGTTTCTCGCCTCCTCCCATATTTTATGAAGTTCAACCGGAAGGGATTGCTTGTAGACATCACACCGTCTCTCATACGGATGAATGTCAATATTATAATAGGGAACGCGGCGGTGTAACATTCTCATTACTCTCCAATGTTCTTTAAGAGTGTGTTTGGGATCCATTCGGTATGACACCAAAGTTTCTATGACCCCAGGTAGCTCATGGATACGTCGCTCAAGAGCTTCTCCCCGAAGTACCCTATATTTGCTATAGATCAGAGGCATACCTGAAGGATGAGGGTAAATATTAAAGTTTGCGGAATTTTAATATTTCCAGCGATTGAAATACATTTGGAAACTCTAAAGAATGTTTTGTTTGCTCAATTTTAAATAAAATATGCGAAAAAAACAAATGCTCAAGCGAGAATAAACAAGTTTTATTTTCTAAAGTATCACAAAATTCAATCTCAGTAGCCACCCATGAAGGACAATTTCATTTAAATTTTCTGGAAAAAATTTGAAATTTTCTGATGAAGAATTTTATTTTCTGTGAATTTCTAAAGGTTTAAACCTTGATAAATCAAAATAAATTTTAAACATTTTTCAAAAAATTATTTTAATTCACAGATAAATCAAAAATAAAATTTCAAGTTTACAGAAAAAAATCCGGCCGAAACCGGCGGCGGGAAGTGCCCTCACGCGCCGACACGCGCCGGCGGTGAGAGTGGGCGTGTCATGGTTGAAAAACCATGACATGAGCTTGCTTCTGCCACGTGGCAGACTCAGGTCAGGCCACGTGGCAGTCAACAGTTGCGCGCCAGGCCACGTCATGGACACGTGGAGGTACACGTGTCGATGACGTGGCAAAAGTGGGTCCAAAAAATCAACGTGGCTCTGACGTGGAATCCACGTGTGTCTGACGTGTATGCCACGTGGACGACGATGTGGCGCGGGTAGTTGGTGACTGGGCATCCAGTCGCCCACTCGCGTAGGTGGCGCGTGAGCCTCACGCGCCGTCCTCTGGGCGTTTTCCGGCGATGTCCTTGTGGCTACCCCCCCATTTTTGTGCCTTATGAATCCATTGGTGCAAACGGTTTTAAGTTTTGAGCTCTCGACATTGGAGTTTGAATTACAACCGCTTAGGATGAGAGTGGGCAAGTGTATTATGCAATGTATACTTAGAATTAATTTCCAGATTAATTAGGGTAAAAGGCAGAGGCTTAAAAAAACAATTAGCATACAAATTACTCAGCCAAAAAATAATCTGGGCATATATCCAGAAAGTTTATTTCAAGACGAACGTAAGCATATATGATAGATCACATAATTCAAAGTATCAAATCGGGAAAATGCATAATACGATTTTAACGAAACAATTTTTACAGAACAGTTTATACATCAAAAAATTCTGAAAAAATACAGATAATTATAACTTCATGTAAGCATGCTTCAATAATAGTTACAGCATAATTAGACTATTACAGCATGCCTCGAAAAATAAAACATCATAACAATAATTCCACAAATCCGAAAATTCACTAAGAAAAATAATTTGACATGAATTATAAATTATGAACATCATGAATTCCGAACATAATCAGAAAAAAAAGATTTTGAACTCAATCACAACCTGGCTCTGATACCAATGTTGGTTTTAAACAACATACATGCTTTAAAAACGAAATTCAAAGCAAACAAAAAAGTATAGGATCATACTTGATAAATTGAACCGGCAATTGAATCACGAAATCCTTCAATCTGATTTCTGGTCGTCTCCAAACACCTTTGGTCGATCTCCAATCACGAACGGAAAGGAAACTCTGATCACAGCCTAAGAACCTCGGGATTTCAATGTATATGGATTGATCACCAATAAATCTCTCTAAAGAAAATATGTGTTCTCCCTTATTTTTTCTCTCTAATATTTTTGCTCTCTGTTGATTTGAATTGAATTGTGCAGTTGAAATAAAATTGAACGTCATGTTTTATTTATCTGACTAGAGAGAGAGAAGTAGTGGGTGAGAGAAACAAGGAGTGGGTTAGTGGGGAGTTATCTAAACTCTCCACTAACCAACTGGATCTCGGATCCGGTTCGGGTCGGCCCACATGGGCGCCCCAGATCCGATTTGATCCAGATTGGATCAGTCCAACAGACCACTCTTTGACACCAAGATCATAGAGAGAATATGTGTAAACCCACAAGGTATTTCAATGTTAAGGGTCTATGCTCCTCTTTTTCTCTTGTTGTTCTCTATGTGTATTTTGTTGCGTGTGCTTATCATCATTTCAACATGAAAAATTAATAAGTGATGTTCCAAAATTACATGTGGAAGCTTTATGACATCAAACAAACAAAAGTTAATTAAAATCCATTAATGCTTACCAGTCCGAAGAAAATTATTAGTTTGCATGTTGTGAAATCTAACAACTTCTTTAACAATCAAATGGTCAACTCTAGCACTTCGAGGATCAATTGTCTGAAATAATAGAACCATGATTGTTATTATGTCATATTTTATATAGTAGTAATATTTAAAATTACCTAATATTAAAATAGGAGCTTTTGATTTTATTTGACATTCACCTTATCGCCTCTTACGTGTTTTTGAAGCTGACAATGGATGATGAAATCATAAACCTCGATCAATGATCTAAACATCAAGTCCGTCTTTACTTGAATGTAAGACTGAAATTGAAAAAACATGAATATATATAAAAGACAAATTAAATAGCAATCATATGCTGGTTATTGGATAAACATTAAATCGATCAATTGACATTGTTTTTCAAGAACAAGTAAGACATATATAAAAATTCAATGAAATAGAAGAAAAGTGTGATTCACATAAATGTGTGACGTTTAATTAACAAATATATGATGCATCATTTTAAAAAATAATCGCCACAAATGTCGTGTCGATGAATTATGCCAAAATATCTAGATAAACACATGAGTCAAGTAACCATTTTTGTTTTATGTTGGTATGTGGCTACTCTATGGGTGCCTTGCATGCACAAATGCAAGTCACCTGCACATGTTCAACAAAGCAAAAAATGTGCTCATATGATAGCTACACAAAGGGTAATTTCATATAATTAGATATATCCTCACATTATATTGTCTTATTATATAGAATACAAAGAAATGAAATCATAATTGGTATTAACCAGCTAACTTAAAATAAATTTGTTGATTTTGCTAAAATAATATGGATGAATACTATTTTCTTAAGATTATTAATTAAAGAAAAATATGTAGTCCATGTAAGAAAAAAAACTTATAGTTAATTTTTTTGGGTTTTTTCACTATGATGCCTAAATTTATACACTAACTTAGGCTAATTTTACTTAGCATGTTTGAATATTTTCTAGATTAACTCAAGTATGGATTATCGATTTTCTAACTTTGTAAGATTGTTGACGTTCAATCTCTTTTAGATGATAATCTCACGAGATTAGTATAATGAAGTGAAATGTTTATGTTCAATAAACTCATAACACGAGAGATTAATTTGATCAATTTTTCTGAGTAGGTATATGACACATAACAAGTTCAATTAAATAAAGAATGAATGTGAGATTGGCTAATTCATTCACTGTTAGTCTTAAGTAAAATTAAATTTGCTAGTTTATTGAGCTTCCCAAATATTTTTAGGAGTGATTTGTATAAAAACAAAATTGGGCATGCATTTGCTCATATATATAAGATCAATCATAACTAAGCATTAAACATTTTTGTGCGTGAAAGTATCTATTCAAGTATCTAAAAAATCTTAAAAAATACCTTATCAGATATGTTCCCTTTAGTACGATAAAGGCTACGATTATCCATCCTTCCTTTCTCTCAGATAATGTAAGCTGGTGTGCATCATGGACAACATATACTGCCTCACTATCAATTTTTGGAACCTGGTTAATCATTAATAAATAAATTCAGATTCTTACGGTGAATTTTTAAACACACAACTCTAAAATGGGCACGAAACTCCCTTGCAGTTACATGGTTTTACAATTTCTATAATTTTTAATTTGTAAGAGAAATAAAGCTTTGATTCATGAAATAATAATTTTATCGTATACCTCACTGCTATGAGGAGACTCCAGTGGAAGAATGTCGTAACCACCTTGTGAGATCGGGACATCTATTAGAGCCTCTTCATTGCAATACTTGTCTATGTTGTCATCATTTTCTCCATATGTGAGGAATATTATATGTGATCCTTGAAGAAAATAGTGTGGTCAAATCAAACATAAATAGTTAGTTTTTTCTGCTACGATATCTATTAAATACATGTAATGTTCATAGATGTGCAACTACTGTATTCAAACTTACTTTATTACTTCATATTAATTACCAAAACCTAAATAAATATTTGGTTTGTGGTTATCAACTAATACAAAATTCTTTCTATTTCATAAAGTGAAATAAAATAAACACGAACTGATATGTAAGAATTATTAACAAGTCTTTCAATTTATTAATCAAGAATATTGTGCGTATGTATGGTGAAATTATGTTGTTGAATAAATTGGTAATGTATACATGTTTCTGTAACATAACTAAATTATTAAATATGTTAAATGATAAGGAAAAGATAAAGAAAAGAAAAATTGATATCAAATGAGGCTTTTGAGTGGTTAACTATTAGTCAATCATCAATCTTAGATAAAGTCCTTCATCTAAATTTATAGAACTGATATAAATGCAAATAAAGTAATTTTTCTTCTTCTCATACATTTCTCACCTATATAGAACAAAGGGGAATAAGTAGAAAAGTTTCTTCAAAGATTATCAAATAATAAAATTGATTTTTTTTATTTCAAATGATCACAAAATACAAACCTTAGTGAAACAAAAAATAAAAAAATATTTCTTAATTTTACTTTGTACTTATGTTTTTTACAATCGATTTATTTGCTGACAATTTATGTTGTGTATGTGAGAGGGAGTAAAGACAAAAAAGAAAAAGAAAAATAGGTTCTTTCACAAAATTAAATGTGCAAAGTTGATTTATATACTTTATTTATGCTCAAAATGTTTGTGCACAAATACTATAGAAATTATTACAACTTAAAAGAAATCAAAGGGAAAAAAATCCCTAATGAAATTAATACTCCATTTTAGATTTAAGGAAAATATGTGCATATATCATAGTCATAAGAATATGTGTGTTTAAAATACTATTTTGAATCTGGTCGAATTGTCTAAATTTAATTAGATGAATTGGTAGTTTTGAAATCATTACAAATATAAATAGATGATATGACGTCAAATCTTGGCGGGACTAGTTCAAAACTAATTATTGTCAAGAAATATTTACAGATATATGACGACTTTGAAAAAATACTCTAATTCATAGCAACTAAGTAGATATACTCCACAAATAGTTTGACATATACTGGATCAAGTTTTAAGATAAAAATCAATGACTACTAACTGTTTTAAATAAAAATTAGCAAGACATAAACACACACCCACACCCACACCCACTATATATATGTATATATGTGTGTGTGTGTTTGTGTGTGTGTGTATTTAATAAAATGGCACGCCATCAAACTAGGGGGGAAATTTTAATAACTACTAACATCGATAGATCAAATTAGATTAGTCATAAACATATAGAATTATAAATGTATGTTATTAAGATGCCACACTGTCAAATTATTTAGTTGTAATATTTAAAAACTAATTTGATTTCAAGAAAATATTTATAGATATACGACAACATATTTCAAGGTACTGAAAGACCGTTATTACAGTTAACTAGACATGGATATCTACAATTTGAAACACTTGGCATAAAATCTTAATATATATATATATATATATATATATATATATATAATTATATATTTTCATAAATAAAACAAGAATAAAAGTAAACTTTTCTCTTAATTTTCTTGATATGAATTGAGACTTTTTATTGATTAAGCAATAGTCAATTATCATTCTTAAATCAGGTCATTCAAAGAAAATTAAAGAACTCATATAAATGCTTAAAATAAAAATATCTAGAATCTGAGGGACATAAGTAGAAAAGCTCCTTGAAAGAGGATGTTGGATGAAGATGAAGAAGTGAAGGGAGGTTTTGATGATTTCCAAAAGTCACCAACTAAGTAATGGAAGCTTAGCAAGCCTCTGAAAATTCAATCTGAGAAGACAAGTAAAATCAAAAGTGTTGAATTTTGGTCCAGAAGACTACTGATCTGATGCTGAGTACGAAATCAGACTGGTGGATTTCAGCAGAGCCAAATCAGATGTGTTCGATTTGAATCAGTAGAGTGTTCATCAGCAGAATGGATTCAATCAGCAGAGTATCAGGAAGTTATTACAGCAGTAATAAATACACTCGGTGTAATAAATGCTGTAAGAAGAGGGTATTAAAGACGAATGATTGAAGAGAAACCTCGGATCATCAAGGTGCATTAAATGCGACTTGACAGAAAGTACAACAGAACTTTACAGTGAACAGTTGCATAAGCCGTTCTGAAACAAGGACCAGTACTCGAGGAAGTTCTGAAAATCTGTCTTTTCTCAAAGGGCATAATTCAAATCCTCAAGTATAAACAGTTCTGGATTCAAGAGTTAGAGACAACCACAACAACTGAGAGAAATTCACGAGCAAATCTTCAAAGTCTCAAATACTCTAAGGCAGAACACTAAAACAGCGAAGTCATCTGTTGACAAGCTGAAGTCGAGAAAAACAAGCTTACATCCAAATTTTATTGATTTTCTCTAAAAGGAAAGTTGTGAGAAGTAGTTTTCCATCTAAGTGAGTGAAAATACTTCAGAGTATAGGTTTTCTTTGTGATCTCCTATAGCGAACTTTTGGCTTCGTTATATGTTGTAAAAGCACAAGTAGAGTGTACTATTTACTTTGTGTTCATAGTATAACCCAAAATCTTCGTGATTTGGAAGAATAGACTAAAAGACATTCTTGTCTATATAACCACTATAAAAATTCCTTGTGTTTGATTACTTGCATTTTTACTTACATATTTCAAAAGCACACAAACACTTGAGCAAACTAAAAGAATTTTAAAAGGAGTTTAAAAACTTGGGATAAAATCTTTTAAGTAATAAAAGAACTTGTTTGAAAAACACTTGACAAATCCGCTGCATACAAGTTTCAAACTCTGATTTAAATTGAAACAGATAAGTAAATCAGACTAGTGGTCAACTTCGCTGTTTAAGCTGAGTGCGCAATCAACAAAGTAGTCTCACCAGTTCGATCAACTTACTCTGCTGATAAGAAAAATTGGAGAAATTTAAAAAGTAAAGAGGTCTATTCAACCCCCCTCCCCCTTTCTAGACCTCAACTGACCACTTGGGACCAACAAGTGGTATCAGAGCAGGTGGTTCAACTGAATCATCTGACTGATTAACAAGCTTGATACAAGAGCGTGTTTTTCAAAAGTTTTTCAAAAGAGCATATTTTTTAAAAAATAAAACCTTTTGAAAATGGATTGTATTAGCCATGTACCCCACATTGGCGGGATGAGTTTTGAGGACTGGAAAATCCGCATGGAAATTTTCCTTGCTGCTTACAATGACAATATGTATAGATGCATAACCAAAGGTCCAATCAGAATCACCAAAACAATCAAAGTTAATGACCAGGAGGTGGTTGTTGACAAAGAACCTGAAGAGATGACAACTGAAGAAATAAAGCTGAGCAATCTTGACAAGGTTGGAATATTCATCATGACAAGAGCCCTCGATAATGACAGATTTGACAAAGTCAAACATTGCAAAACATCAAAAGAGATGTGGGATAAAGTTCGTGATATGAGCGAAGGGAATGATGCCATTAAAAAGCACAACTTAAGCATAACCCTTGACAAGTTGGAAAACTTCAAAATGAAGTCTGGAGAAACCATTGACCAGATGGATTCGAGGTTTACAAGGACGTTGAATGACGTGTTAATGTTGGGAAAGACCTTTACTAATAAGGAGATCACAATTAAAGTTTTAAAGACGCTACCTCCCAAGTTCAACATGAAGATCACAGCGATTGAAGAATCAAGGGATCTGGGGAAGATCTCTCTGACGGAGCTGTTTTCTGTACTCACGGCATACAAGTATAAACTGCCCAGGATGGGAATAGAAGAGACATCAACATCAAATCCCACTGCTGCCTTAGTTGCTACAGAAAAATCCAGAAGATCAGACGGAAAAAACAAAGGAAATGGACTCATCCAATGAGACCACACTGCTCAACAAAAAGGAGTACACTGCTGGCGACGTTGCGTTGTTGCTGAATAGGTTCAAGAAGTTCTACAAAATAAAAATGAAGAACAAATACAATAATGCTTCTATTTCTAACCCTACCTCTTATTCTCATGAAAGTAAGGACAATTATAAATCCAAAACTAATGTGCTATAATTGCAGGAAATTGGGACACTTCATCAAGGACTGCCCATATCCTAAAGCTGAGAAATATACAAAGGAAGAAAAGAAAGTTAGAAATAGAGGAGACATCAAAAGAGCAAAGTACTGTTGGCTGAAGCTGAAAAGATAGCAGCCATCGACTCGTCTGATTCAGACACGGAGACATCAGAAGATGACTCTGCTGAAGACGAGACACCTGCACTGCTCTGTCTCATGGCCAAATAATCAGAGAATTCTGACAATGAGGTAACTCACTCTGAAAATGAAAGTGAGCTATTTAGTTCATTTGAACAAATGATGAAAAACAACACAAACGTTGTTGATGCATTTGCTAAGCTTAAGGAAGAGATGATTGTGCTGAAAAAGCAAAATTTTCTACTGAAACTTAACGTTGAAAATCCGCAAGAATCAGCTGAGTATAAAAAGCTTGCGCATGAGAATGAATCTCTTAAAGCAGAATGTCAAGTTTACAAAGGAAAAATCATGGAACTTGAAAAGATAATATCCACTCATGATAAGTCGTCTGTTGCATCAGTGAACACAACTAGTGAACATAAACTACCTTTAGTAAAAGAAAGTTTAGAACTGAACCGTACTGAAAAATTAATATCTGCTGATAACATCAATGCTAACTTATATGTTTAGACAACTAAACCTACTTCACTAGAAAAGGAGAAAAAGGAGAAGAAATCATAGAAATGATAAGAGCCTAAAATTGAAAAATACACTAGTAAAGCTAAACATCAGAGCAGTCCTAAGAAGTCTGCTGATAAGAGCAAAAACAATCAGACTAGTAACAAGTTTAAGTCGTCTATTAATGAGCAAGTAAGAACTAAACCTAAGAAGCAAATAAATCATAGAAATGATAATGCTTGGTATGGAAATCATATTATGCTGCACCTCATTATCCACCTTACTATGCTGCATATCGTGCTCCTCATCCGATGCATGCTTACCCTGCTTATCATGCACCGAACCCTGCTTATGAGCATTACTCTCATCATAATAATTATCATGAACACATGCATACTGAAACTTATGATGATTCAAGAGTAAATAAATCACCACCAAACTCTACTGAACCTAAGAAGCCTAAGGCTACCAGATATTGGGTTGTCAAAGGTGACACTAATCCTCCAGGACCCTCTCAATAAACGGTACCTAAAGCAATTTTATTTTGTTTTGTAGGTTAGGATTAGGATTAGGAGTAAAGTAGAGAAGAAATGTTACTTGGACAGTGGATGTTCGAGGCACATGTGTGGTGACATACATGAACTGACTGATGCTGCTGCCATAGACGGTCCAAATGTTACTTTTGGAGACAGCAAAGAAGGCAAGATTGTTGCGTGTGGAAAGCTTATCAAAGGAAACATTGAGATATCTGACGTCTCATATGTTAAAGGTCCAAAGTACAATCTGCCGAACATAAGTCAATTTTGTGACAAAGCATTTTCAGTTATCTTCTCATCAGATAAGTGCTACGTGGACCAAATTGGAACAAAGAAGGTTATCTTATCTGGAAGACGACAAGGAAATATCTACATAGTTGACTGAAATTCTGTGGATAAGAATTCTAATGTTTGTTTGGTGGCCTCTACCCCATGTGAAGTTAGTTGGCTATGGCACAAAAGAATGAATCATTTGAATTTCAAGACCATCAACAGATTAATCAAGAATGATTTGATAGAATGAATTCCAAAGACAGTCATGAGCAAAGACAAGCTCTGTGATGCATGTCAGAAGAGTAAACAAGTTAAATCAACTTTCAAAAGCAAGAAGCACCAATCTTCAACCAGAATTTTGGAGCTACTACGTATGGACTTGTTTGGACCTATTGATCCTATCAGCAATGGTGGAAAGAAATACTACCTAGCTATTGTGGATGATTATTCCAGATTTGTTTGGGTGATATTCATGTAAAAGAAGAGTGAGACCAAGTAACATCTTACTAATCTGATGGAACTGATCCAGAATTAAAAGAGCTTAAAGATATTAAAAATCAGATCAGACAGGGGCACAGAGTTTACAAACTCTGCTGTTGAAGAGTACTCTAATTCCAGAGGAATCAGTCATGAGTACTCTGCTGCCAGAACCCCTCAATAGAATGGAGTTTCTGAAAGGAGAAACAGAACTCTAAAAGAAGCTACCAGGACAATGATAGCTGAAGCAAAACTGCCTCAAAGATTTTGGGCAGAAGCCACAAATACATCATGCTACACTCAAAACAGATGTATGATCAACAAGAGTTAGAACAAGACACCTTATGAACTGTGGAATAACAGGAAGCCTTATCTTAGAATATTTGGTTGTAAATGTTTTGTTTTGAATAATGGGAAAAATCACCTTACTGCCTTTGCATAAAAGGCTGATGAAGTTGTTTTTGTAGGTTACTTTACTGTTAGTAAAGCCTACAGAGTTTTTAACAAAAGGACTTTACTTGTAGAAGAATCAATTCATGTAGTATTTGATGAACCTAATCATGAAAAGAATCAAAGTACTAATCCTGATTTATCTACAGATCTTCAGAAATTGACTATGGAAAGAAAAGAAGAATATGTACCCATCATACTACTTGATCTCAACCAAGCTGATAAATCAAGTGCTATTCAAAATCAATCTACTGATTGTCTAACAGATGAGTTGCAAACAACTGACAGACCAGAGACTGTTCACAGACTACTACTAGGACTCCAACAATAGTGTTGCAAGATCAATCAAGAGGACAACATCCAGATTTGCAACTTGATCTTAGATGGCTCAGAGATCACCCACCTGATCTTGTGATTGGTGATCCACTGGACAGAGTAAGAACTAGAAGGTCAACTGCAACTGAAACACAAGCTGCCAGAAGAAAGAGAACTGGTAAGGCTAGGTTACCAAGATACCACAAGCAAAAGCGAGAGGAGGCTGAGCAAAAGAAAAGGGATGAAGCTGAGTTAAAAGCAGCTCTTTAAGCCAGCAAAGCTGAAGCAGAAGTCAAGAACTTGACTGATGCAGAGTTAGTAGCTAAAGAAGCAGAAGACTTAGCAAAATTTCTTAAGGTGAGAAAGGTAGATGCTCATGGCCCAAGAAGAATCGATGGTATAGTTATTGGTCATCCCAAAGAAGCAAGTCTGTTTTACCTCGTCCTAAACCTATGCCAAAGAAAAAGAAAGAAGTTAAAAGGGCACTTGAGATAGTAAAAAGTGATCAGACTATATTTGCAAGGTTTGAGAAGGAACTGGAATCTGCACTCAAAGAGTATGTTCCTAGTAGAAAAGATCAGATACAATCGCTGGAGGAACTACAGATTGAACAAACCATGCGAAGATTTCAGAGCCTGGAATGAGGCTGCTGCTAAAGAGTGTTGGGTGTTGAATTGGCTGCAAACCAATGACATTCAACAAGCTTTGGACTCTGATTTCTTTCATGATAGAGTACATGAGTACGTGAAGCTCATAGTACAAAATGAATCTACAGCACTGCGTGAATCTATGCCAAATAGACCTAAGAGGGGTGAAGACTTAACATAAAGAGCTGTGAAGATAGCAGTTTGCGTAACCTTGGATAAGTGGGTGGAAAGATCAAGATACGGACAAGGAACATCAAGTGATCTACCAATCCTACCAAGTCTACAGCATATTGCATTTGGTTCAGAAATCAGCACATACCAAGAATCAGATCACTAACATCAGACGACTTCACCATTTACACCTGCCAATTTTAATTATTATAAAACAGTCGTGTTTACTGATGGTATTGATTTTATATATATTACAAATGCTGGTGCTAAACTGAATCAGACTACTGCAAAGGACTCATCTGAGGAACTTAACACTGCTGATCCTCAAGTTCCCCTAGATGAAATACTTCGAGAAAAGAAGCCTTTAGCAATCAAGTGAAGAGATGAAGTCACTCCTGAGAATCAAGAAAGTGATGTTCCTTCCAATCCTACTAATGATGTTCAATCAACCATCATGACTTCCATGAAGGCTCTGATTAAGAGTACTTTAAAAGAGATGGAAGAAAAGAACAAGGAGTTGCTTAGAAAATTTGAGGAGACTGCCTCAAATCTTGTTCAGAGCACGATTCAAAACATTCCTCAGTCTGCTGATAATAATGTTATGCTAAAAGAAGGACTTCTCACTGTATCAAAACAAGTTGTTGATGTGAAGGCTAATGTTCAACAACTTAATGATACTGTTCAACAACTTAATGATACTGTTCAACAACACAACACTGACTGGGTGAATACTTGCCAAGGACTTGCAGACCTCACAAAAGCTGAATCAGAAAAGACAACTCATTTAGCTCAAAGCTTTTGCGAGACAATTGATCAGACAAGTGCTGAAGTTACAACTCTACATCATAATTTGGACTACTTGAATGATCAAGCTGCATTACTAATGGCAAATCAGAAGCATCAAATGATGCAATTGTCTGCAATGGATCACAACATTAGAAAGCTATGCGATGCAGTCAACATCACTCCTGTACAAGTTGATGATGACAAAAAGGGGGAAGAGGAATCTGCTAACAAGAAGAATGTTACTGCTGAGGCTACTGAAGTAGTTCAAAGTTCTGAAGAGGCAACTAATAAGCCTGCTGATGAAGCTGAACAGATTGCTGAAAATGTTGATGATAAGGCTGAAGAAGAAGAACCCAAGGATGCGGCAAAGAAGACAAAAGAATTGTTGCTTCTAAGGATTCTGCTGAAGAATAGCTATATCCATTCAAAAAGACAAAAAGGATAGAGGAAATACGAGCTAGAATTGAGGTTGCTGATAAAACCAAGAAACTAGTTCTAACTTTCTCTAGTGGTGAAAGTGAAGGTGATGAAGAAGAAGAAGAAGAAGAAGAGTAATTTACTTCTCTTTATCTCTTTGTAATTTTTTTTTGTAACTTTTTAATTCTTGTAATCTGATGTAATAAGTTCTAAATCAATAAAAGATTACAAATTCCATCTCAATTTCTATCTCAAAAATTTTGTGTGAAGACTTAACTTTAGTTTAGTTACAGGTACTTAGCTGAAGTTTTGTCATCATCAAAAAGGGGGAAATTATTGGATGAAGATGAAGAAGTGAAGGGAGGTTTTGATGATTTCCAAAAGTCATCAGCTAAGTAATGGAAGCTTAGCAAACCTCTGAAAATTCAATCTGAGAAGACAAGTAAAATTAGAAGGGTTGAATTTTGGTCCAGAAGACTACTGATCTGATGCTGAGTATGGAATCAGACTGGTGGATTTCAGCAAAGTCAAATCAGATGTGTTCGACTTGAATCAGCAGAGTGTTCATCAGCAGAGTGGATTTGATCAGCAGAGTGGAAGTGATCGGGAAGTTATTACAACGGTAATAAATGCACTCGGTGTAATAAATGCTGTAAGAATAAGGTATTAAAGATAAATAATTGAAGAGAAACCTCGGATCAGCAAGGTGCATTAAATGCAACTTGGCAGAAAGTACAGCAGAACTGTACACTAAGCAGTTGCAGAAGCCGTTCTGAAACAAGGACCAGTACTTGAGGAAGTTCTGAAAATCTATCTTTTCTCAACGGGCAGAATTCAAAACCTCAAGTATAAATAGTTCTGGATTCAAGAGTTAGAGAAAACCACAACAACTGAGAGCAATTCACAAGCAAATCTTTAAAGTCTCAAATAATCTAAGGAAGAACACTAAAACAGCGAAGTCATCTGTTGACAAGCTGAAGTTGAGAAAAACAAGCTTACATCAAAATCTTAGTGATTTTCTGTAAAAGAGAAAGTTGTGAGAAGTAGTTTTCCATCTAAGTGAGTGAAAATACTTAAGAGTATAGGTTTTCTTTGTGATCTCCTATAGCGAACTTGTGGCTTCGTCATATGTTGTAAAACCGCAAGTAGAGTGTACTATTTACTTTGTGTTCATAGTATAACCCAAAATCTTCGTGATTTGGAAGAGTGGACTAAAAGACATACTTGTCTATATAACCACCATAAAAATTCCTTGTGTTTGATTCCTTGCATTTTTACTTGCATATTTGAAAAGCACACAAACCCTTGAGCAAACTAAAAAGATTTTTAAAAGGAGTTTAAAAACTGGGGATAAAATCTTTTAAGTAAGAAAAGAACTTGTTTGAAAAACACTTGACAAATCTGCTGCATACAAGTTTCAAACTCTAATTTAAATTGAAACAGATAAGTAAATCAGACGAGTGGTCAACTTCGCTGTTTAAGCTAAGTTCGCAATCAACAAAGTAGTCTCACCAGTTCGATCAACTTACTCTGCTGATAAGAAAAGTATTAGCATAACACAAACTTTAGCCAAATAAAAAAAAATGTAGTTGTTTTCTCACACCTTATTCGCCTGCATAGGAATTGAGGAATCGATCGTTTGAGCATCCATTGAGGAAAAATTTAACTTTTTTGTAAATTGTAAAGACTCTGATCCATTTCTAACCTTGTCAACATTGTTGGGCTCTAGTCTAGTAGCCCAAAATGCTTAAGCCCATGTTGACAAGTAGAAGTGGATTAAGTCTTTATTAACCATTCAAACAATTCATCCACAATCAATGTGGGATTGGGGTGTTACAGTGTGTTAGAGAGAGAAATAAAATAAGGATCTTTCACAAAGTTAAATGTGGAGGGGTGATTTATATCTTTATTGAAGCTAAAAAATTGTGCACGAAATCTCCTTTTTTATATCTTTATTAAAATATAAATTATTAGGTTTAAAAAGGAATCAAGGAAAACAAGAAGATAATCCCTAATAAGATTAATGCAACCATATAAAGAAGGTAAAAATAAATGAACAGATAAGAATTATTACTCCATTTTAGTTCTATATTTAAGTAAAATATGCTATATTATGGTCATAATGAAATATATATTTTGAAATAAAAGTTTGAATTTATTTGAGATGTCGTTATTGCATTAGGTGAATTCATACTTTTCGAATCTTTAAAGAAATTGGTTTTACTTATTAATTACATCTTTCATAATTTACAAAGGGACGAAAAGTGGTTGGTTGAATTAAATTTTACAAATAGTATTGTAGTAAAATTTACAAGTAAAAAAGGCCCTCTAAAAAAATTGCACATGTTTTATTTTATTTTCCCAATGTTCAGCAACCCCATGTAACATAATCTAATAACAGATTTCATGAGTCAGACCATATTAATATGAACTTTTTATTACATTTACCATAATTTTTAAAGACTAAATGAAGTTTAATCCCAAAACTATAGGGTCCAAACACTTAACTTGGGATAAAGAAGACTTTCAATTTGTCATAAAAATTATTTAAACTATGAATTTTAAATGAATTCGGGTTTCATTTTGATGGTCAAGAATATTATGGTACGAAGCTATTAAAGAAAATATAACTAGAAGTGGAATAATTGCATATTTGATACCATATAATAAGGTAATTTGAGGCTTTAGTATCGCTAAAAACGTAAATATAAATTTATCACTATGATTTAAAATTCTCAACTTAATCTACTCTACAATTAACTTCATTTCTATATTAGTTCATCTTATAATTTGTTACGTTGTGATCAGAGTGATCAGAGATGAGCATATCATGAATATTTGTGAGTAAATCATATAATGTAAACTTAAATAAATTTAGTTTGCTTTGTACATTAAATAATATTGAAATTAAACTCTATAAATATGTTGGGCTTAGTGGTTGGTTCTTTTGTTTTGTATTTGTCTTTTCTTTTTGTAAGAGAACAAATAAATTTGTTAAAAAAAATATTCACTAATAAAGTTATATAATGGGTTATGTATACTTTCTAATCAATTAATGAGTAGTTGTTTTTCACATATTTTTATCACAGAATGGTGGAAATAATCTTATTATGGATTTAATGTCTAGAATCGAAAATGTTATGGACATGATTGATTAGAATGTCCTTTTGAATTAGACTTTTGGAAAAAGATAAAATAACACTGAAGATTAAAACAAGTTTGAATAACATTTTTTTTAGATAATTTTTGAAGCTAAAATTCATTTAAGTAAGCTAAAACTGATAACACGTATAAAATTGTTATTTGATAGTTTAATCGAGTTCATTCAATAAATGCTCGTTCGACCTCGGTTTATTTAGCAATAAAAAAAACTCAAATACTATTTCAAGTTGGAAATAAAATTCAAACCAAAATTTAATAATGTGTCGTCCGACATTCACTCGGTTTGTTTATCCTCCTAATGCCTTTAGTGGTGTAGGGCGTTTGGAAAGAAACTGAAAATGAAAGGGATAAGGACCACTACGAAAATAATCAACAAAGTTAAGTTGAAATCAAAGTCATGTAAAAGATAAATATATTTAAAAATGTTCAACCTTAGTTAGTGTAAGTTATAATTGTACATGTTTTATTTTGAAGACTCTTTGATCTCCAGATCATGGACAATATATGCACAAAACATGAAAAATGTATTAAATAAGAATGTTAATGCAACAAACAATAACCAATAAGAAATTTATCTAAAGAGTTTAATTGAGTTCAAATTTACTTCGTAAAGTTTAATGTTTAAAATGTTCAAGAATAAGTAGTAAAAGTTATAATTGTACATAATTTATTTATAGTCTATTATACTTCAAGATAATAAAAATTATGTGCACATATCATGCACGCATATGTAACAATCAAGAACCAATAAGAAATTCATTAAAAAATGTCAATTGAAATTCAAATTCACAAAATAACACATCTAAGAATATCCAAGCCTAGGTAGCGCAAATTATACATGCATAATTATGTTGACCGCTCTTTGACACCAAGATCATAGAGAGAATATGTGTAAACCCACAAGGTATTTCAATGTTAAGGGTCTTTGCTCCTCTTTTTCTCTTGTTGTTCTCCATATGTATTTTGTTGCCTGTGCATATCATCATTTCAACATGAAAAATTAATAAGTGATGTTCCAAAATTACATGTTGAAGCTTTATGACATCAAACAAACAAAAGTTAATTAAAAGCCATTAATGCTTACCGGTCCGAAGAATTAGTTTGCATGTTGTGAAATTCCACAACTGCTTTAACATCCAAATGGTCAACTCTAGCTATTCGAGGACCAATTGTCTGAAATAATAGAACCATGATTGTTATTATGTGATATATTTTATATAGTAGTAATATTTAAAATTACCTAATATTAAAATAGGAGCTTATGATTTTATTTGACATTCACCTTATCGCCTCTTATATGTTTTGGAAGTTGACAATGGATGATGAAATCATCAATCTCGATCAACGATCTAAACATCACGTCCGTCTTTACATGAATGTAAGACTGAAACTAAAAAAGGTTGTATATATGTAAAAGACAAAATAAATAGCAATCAGATGCTGGTCATTGGATAAACATTACATCGATCTATTAGCATTAATTTTCAAGAACAATAAAGATAATATAAAAATTCAATGAAAGAGAAGAAAAGTGTGATTCACATAAATGTGAGACTTTTAATTAACAAATATATGATGCATCATTTTAAAAAATAATCGCCAAAAATGTCATGTAATTGAATTTTGCCAAAATATCTAGATAAACACATGAGTAAAGTAACCATTTTTTAGTTAAGTGTGGTATGTGGCTACTCTATGGGTAGCCACCAACTAACACATTTGTGCCTTGCATGCACAAATTCATGTCACCTGCACATGTACAACAAGGCACAAAATGTGCTCAAACGATAGCTACTCAAAGGGTAATTTCATATAATTAAATATATGCTCACATTATATGGTCTTATTATATAGAATACAAAGAAATGAAAACATAATTGGTATTAACCAGCCATCGTAAAATAAATTTGTTGATTTTGCTAAAAAAATATGGATGCATACTATTTTCTTAAGATTATTAATTAAAAAAAAAATATGTAGTCCATGTAAGAACAAAAATAGCTTATAGTTAATTTTTTTTTTGATTTTTTTAACTATGATGCCTATACTTATACACTAATTGAGGCTAATTTTACTTATCATGTTTGAATACTTTTCTAGATTAACTGAAGTATGGATTATTGATTTTCTAAATTTGTAAGATGTTGAAGTTCAATCTCTTTTAGATAATAATCTCATTAGATTAGTATAATCAAGTGAAGTGTTTATGTTCAATAAACTCATAACACGAGAGATTAATTTGATCAATTTTTCTATGTAGGTAAATGACACATAACAAGTTCATTTAAATAAAGAATGAAAGTGAGATTAGCTAATTCATTCACTGTTAGTCTTATGTAACATTAAATTTGCTAGTTTATTGAGCTTCCAAAATATTTTTAAGAGTGATTTGTATAAAAACAAATATGGGCATGCATTTGCTCATATATATAAGATCAGTCATAATTAAGCATTAAACATTTTTGTGCATGAAAGTTCCTATTCAATTATTTAAAAAATCATAAAAAATACCTTACCAGATTTGTTCCCTTTAGTACGATCAAGGCTACGAATTATCCATCTTTCCTTTCTCTCAGATAATGTAAGCTGGTGTGCATCATGGACAACAGATACTGCCTCACTATCATTTTTTGGAACCTGGTTAATCATTAATAAATAAATTCAGATTCTTATGGTGAATTTTTAAACACAAAACTCTAAAATGGGCAACATGCACAAAACTCCCTTGTAGTTTGAAAAATGAAAATCATCACCAAAGCTTATATAAATTATATTCAGAATATCCTTTCATGTTATCAAATACACATCACACATTCCCCTACTTAATTTTACAATATTTATATGTCTATATTATCTTTGCATAGCTCTAAAACATAGGGGATTTTATGCAGGAAATCTGCAAAATAAGAAAGGAAAAAATCGCTGAAGTTTTTTCATGACATCCATGGGGTTTGTTTCTTTTGTACAAAGTAATAACCCAATTGTGTTTATGTGTGGTTGACAACATTATTTTGTGTTAAGAAATAATCTTACAATATATGTTGTTATAACGTTGAAAAAAGATATTAAATGTACTATGTTAAACACTTAATAGTTACATGGTTTTACAATTTCTATAATTTTTAATTTGTAAGAGAAATAAAGCTATGATTCATGAAATAATAATTTTATCGTTTACCTCACTGCTTTGACGAGACTCCAGTGGAAGAATGTTGTAACCACCTTGTGAGATAGGGACATCTATTAGAGCCTCGTCATTGCAAGACTTGTCTATGTTGTCATCATTTTCTCTATAAATGAGGAATAGTATATGTGATCCATGCTATATATAGAAAATAGTGTGGTCAAATCAAACATAATTGTTTTTTTCTACTAGGATAAATTTAAATACATGTATTGTTCATATATGTGCAACAACTAGGATTCAAACATACTTTATTACTTCATATTAATTACCAAAACCAAAATAAATATTTGATTTGTGGTTATCAACTAATACAATATTCCTTCTATTTCATCAAGTGAAATTAAATAAACACGAACTGATATGTAAGAATTATTAACTAATCTTTCAACTGGTTTATTAATCAAGAATCCGGTGCGTATGTATGGTGAAATTAGGTTGTTAAATAAATTGGTAATGAATATATTTTTCTGTAACATAACTAAATTATTAAATATGTTAAATGTTAAGGAAAAGGTTTAGAATATAAAAATTGATATCAAATGTGGCTTTTGAGTGGTTAACTATTAGCAAATCATTAATCTTAGACAAAGTCCTTCATCTAAATTTATAGAACTCATATAAATGCAAATAAAGTAATTGTTCTTCTTCTCATACATTTCTCACCTATATAGAACAAAGGGGGATAAGTAGAAAAGTTTCTTCAAAGATTATCAAATAATGAAATTGATTTTTTTATTTCAAGTGATCACAAAATACAAACCTCAGTGAAACAAAAACAAAAATAGTTTTTAATTTTACTTTGTACTTATGTTTTTGACAATTGATTAATTTGTTGACGATTTCGGTTGTGTATGTGAGAGAGGGAGTAAAGATAAAAACAAAAGGAAAAATAGGTTCTTTCACAAAATTAAAAGTGCAAAGTTGATTTATATATCTTTGTTTATGCTCAAAATTTTTGTGCTTAAATCCTATAGAAATTATTCAAACTTAAAAGAAATCAAAGGGAAAAAAATCCCTAATGAAATTAATATACAACCAAGTAAAACAAGTAAACAAAATGGATATATAAGAATGATTACTCCATTTTAGATAAAGTATTTAAGGAAAATATGTGCATATATCATAGTCATAAGAATATGTGTGTTTAAAATAGAATTTTGAATGTGGTTGAATTATCTCAATTTAATAAGGTGAATTAGCAGTTTTGAAATCATTACAAACATAAATTTTAAGATGGCATGACGTCAAATCTTGGTTGGACTAGTTTAAAACTAATTATTGTCAAGAAATATTTACAGATATATGGCGACTTTGAAAAAATACTCTAATTCATAGCCACTAAGTAGATATACTACACAAATAGTTCGACATATACTGGGTCAAGTTTTAAGAAAAAAATCAATGACTACTAATTGTTTTAAATAAAATTAGCAAGACATAAACACACACACCCACACCCACACCCACTATATATATATGTGTGTGTGTGTATTTGATAAAATGGCACGCCGTTAAATCCTAAAGCGGGTAAACTCAAAACTTTTTAATTTTAAGAAAGTATTATGGGTATATGCAAACAATATTCTAATTACATTAGCCATAAATATATAGAGTTATAAATGTATGTTATTAAAATGCAACGCTGTCTGATGAGGGATATTTCGCATGTTCTATTCTAGGAAATACCCCGCTCGAGATCGACCTCGATTCCGACCAGGAAGGCTATTTTCCGACCTGCTAAACTCAGTTCCCGATCAAGCCAGTTCGATAGCGCAAGGCCCTCTCTCTGATCTACTCCTCTCCTCGGAATCACTATTGGGTCGACCCATGGGCCTGACCAGCTGGCCGATACATATTCTCCTGCGGAGGGTCTAGCTAGCTCATCACTGTTCCTATAAATACCCAGCGCATTTATGACATCAGGGACGACACGTTTTCCCAGGTGCACCCTAGCTCGGACTAGCTTGCTCCTTGTATTTGTTTAACTAGTTGTACGGCATCCTGTAATGCTCGAATAGACCTACATTGTAACTTGTAATCAGATCGGAATACCAATACACACCATTTATACTCTTGAACTTAATATTGTGTTTGCTCTACTTTCCTGTTTAATCCTTGTACGAAAAAGAGCATAATCAATTGGCGCCCACCGTGGGGCCTATTCGAGCATTAGATCGAAAAAATGCCTACCACCAGGAGATACACGTACAATCACGGTGAGCCTTCACATGCCGTTGGAGCTCAACGCTCCGTAAACAATGAACCTAGCAATCAATCCCGAGCGGCTCACCAGTCTGAAGTGCCGCCAGTCGACCCGCCTAATGATTTGCCTATACATACGACAGTGGCTGATCTACGATCTATTATTGGCACTATGTATAGAGAATTTATGAACACGGAAAGAGCAGATCGTGAAACCTTACCTGGCTAACAGCCCCCGGTTGGCCAACCCGCGGCTCGGTCAGGATACCAAGCTCATGTTTCAAACCTGCAAAGGGAAAGAAGCATTCGCCGATCTACTAAGGGTGCTCCGCCAGGTAACCCTCCCCGAACAGATCGGGCAAGAACTGTTGTCCGTTCAGGGCAGCCGTCGAGAACTGTTCGAGATCTTGAAGATTCTGTAGTCGGGGAAAGCCAGCCCGAAGCTATGGGAAAGTTAAAAAAGTCGGTTTACCATTGTGACCGAGGCAGATTTAGAGAAGATTGTGCAGGAGAGGGTTGTTAAGGAGTTGAAGAAGAAGCTGCTGATTAAGGAAACCCGACCTGCAGATGTAAGGTCTCGACGAGCTGAAGCTAAGGAGGATGGGGCTGTGATTCTCGAGGGTGGTCGAGATAAGGAGCTAAGTACGAATATCATGAGATGTTCGCCTTTTTTCCAGGAGATTAGAGAAGCTCGAGGTACTGAAACTGTTCCTACAAGGTTACCGAGGTATAATGGAACTACTGATAATGGAGAGCACATTAATAGTTTTATAAATGTGCTGAATTTGTATGGGCACTCAGAAGACTTCTGTTGCAAAATAATGGTCACAACGTTCGAAGGAATTGCCTTGGACTGGTTCGGAAAATTGCCTCCGAATTCTATTTTCTCTTTCGACGAGTTATGCGATAAATTGAAGCATCAATTTGCGAGTCAAAGGAAACAAAAGTTACCGGCAAACCACTTGGGAACGGTGAAGCAGTTGGAAGGGGAAACACTGAGTCAATGGCTGGCTAGATTTAGTATCAAGCTTCTGAAGGTCGATAATCCTCAAATTGAATTTTTATCATCACTGATGTTCGAGTTAACCCGGAATACCCAGTTCGGGAACGCTCTTTGCCGAAAGCAACCAAAATTTTTTTAACGAATCGTGGAAATAGCTGAGAAATACATGATTCAGGAGGAAATGAACAAGTTGAAGAACGGTCAGAACCCCAGGCCCTAGGTCGGAAAGAAACCTGACAGGGCCACTATCCCGAAGCCAAGCGATTACGGAGGGTCAAACGCGCAGCGAAGAGGCTCGGTTTGGCAGAGACTTAACGTCTATAAAGCTCAGGCTCCGACCCACAGATCTAATGTCTACGGTTGACCTGCTTCTCTAGAAATGGCTCCAGGGAGAGAATCTGAAAAGAGTAGTTTCACCAAGATGAATACCTCGAGGGACAAGATACTTACTGTGCTCGAGGAAAGGAACTTGGTCCCAGAGGCTCGGCGTATCACTCAGGCCAGGCCGGGGACAATGAATCATGATAAGTACGGTAGGTACCACAGAGCTCGGGGGCACAACACCGAGGATTGTTTCCAGTTAAAACAGGAAATTGAGAAGTTAATTGCTCAAGGAAAGTTAAAAGAGTATGTGAGAAAGGGCAACCCCAACAATCGGTTCAGATCGAGGAGTCCGCAGAAATTTTCTTAGCAACCCCGTAACGATCAGCATCAGGTCGAGGAGCAAACGAACATAGTAATAAATGTGATCGCGGGCGGACCCGCAGGAGGGGATAGCAGAAACGCGAGGAAAAGGACAGCGAGGTCGATAAAGACAGGTGTCTCGACCGGAAATGAAGTTATGTCCTTAGAGCCAGGTCCATCGATAAGTCAGGTCATTAGTTTTACTGAGGCCGATAGGCCGTGCGAGGTAACTTGGGACACTAATGAGGATGACCCCGATTTCTCGATGGTTTTGACCCTCAAAATTGCGAATTTTGAGGTCAAGAGAGTACTTATCTATAATGGCAGCTCGGCGAATATAATCTCCTCTGAAGCTCTGGATCGAATGAATTTGCAGCATTCACGTCTGGATCTGGTATCTACTCCGCTTATTGGTTTTGGTGGTTCGGAAATTGTCCCTCTCGGAACCATCCTTTTGAGTACCACTTTGGGAAGGAAGCCTAAGGATGTAACCAAAATGGTTAAGTTCCTGGTTGTGAGTACTCCGTTCGCCTATAATGCTATTTTTGGAAGACCGGCGTTGAACATCTTCAAGGCCGTCGTGTCAACTTACCATCAGAAGTTTAAGTTTTCAACTATGGCGGGGGTCGGAGAAATGAGAAATGATCAATACATGGCATGGGAATGTTACAACACATCCCTAACCATGAAGGAAAAAATTGAGCCTGTGCTACCCGCAAAACGGAAGTTGGTCGATGAAAAGGTATTTTCTGTATCTGATCTCCCTTTACCAGATTGCGAAAATTTACAGGAAAAAAGGGAAAAGAGTGGTGGTCCCAAAAGTGGTCAATGAGGTCTAGAGGGGGGGGGGGGTGAATAGACCTCTGAAAACCTTAAAACTTTTTCTCTAACTTTTCAAATCAGCGGACTATGCTGATCGAGATTTGTAAGACTACTAAGCTGATCGCGCACAAAGCTTTGAACAGCAGAGTTGACCACTCATCTGATTTTCACTCAGCTGATTTCAGATGTTAAATCAGTGTTTTTAGAAACAAGTTGGCAGCGGATATTCAAAGTGTTTTTCGCCAAGCTGTTCCTCTTTAAGCTTTCTCACTCAAAAAATTTTAAAAGATGATGTTGACTATAAAAAGCTGGAGATTAAAGCCAAGATTGGGGATAAGAACATCTGCGTAACCCCCAAGTTGCTGAGTGAGAGATATGGACTCTCTAATGAAGGCTCGACTGAAATTGCAACCCTAGCTGAACCTCTTGAGTTAGATTTCTGGAATTTGGCTTCGAAGAAGAATCAAGTTTGGTCTAAGAGTATCAAGAAAAATCAGCTGAAGGACGAATTTCAGCGAATGGCAGATTTGGTTGCCAAAGTCCTAGAGAATTGCACATTCTCCTTGGACAGTGTACCGATGAAGAGATTTCACACGATGATAGCCATTTTCTATGGTTTGAAGATAAATTGGGCAAACTTCATCTGGTATGTGCTTGCTGATCACAAGGTACGTGGTCTGACTCTGCACAGGATTTTCCTTAGTCATCTGCTGGTGAACTTAAGATGTTCAGTGACAAATGGAAAGGCAAAGGAGTTAAAGATTTATGACCCAGTGAAAACTGGAAGATCTAAAGAGCCTGCTGCTGTGCCAGAGAAGAAGAAACAGAAAAGAAAGGCTACTGAGCCTAGGGAGCCTACTGATAAAGGCAAGAAGAGCAAGACAACTGTTCAAACAGCAAAGCCAGCTGTTCAAGCCAGAACAGGTTCGTCTAAGAAAAAGGATATTGTGGATTCAATCATTGATGAAACAGTCAAGGAGATTGATGAGATGGTAGTTGAATCATCTCCTGAAAGAACCATTTCAGCTGAGTTACCAATTGAAAATGTGGCTAAAAGGACAAGGAGCGCTGTTAAAGATACTGCTACATCAAATGCTGCTGTCCCTTATACTAAGAAAACTGCCAGAAAGAGAATGACGTTCATAGAAGAAGACACTGAACTTTCTGAGCTGGTTAGAGAAAGTCCTCCAACTGCTGAGAGGCCTGTTGAATCAGTGAAGGAGTCTGCTGAAGTGAAGTCAGCTGATCAAGTGAAACAGATTCCTACACCAACAGCTGAGGTTGCTAAACCTCAAGAGGATCCTGAAGTGCAGATCCTCGAACCAATTGCTGCTGCACCAGAAACAACAGCTGAGGCACCAGTTGTTGAATCAAGAACTGCCAGAAGAAAAAGAACTGGCAAGGCAAAAGTGTCAGCTTATCACAAGAAGAAGCGTGAGGAAGCTGAACAGAGAAAACGTGATGAAGCTGCACTCAAAAGAGCTTTAGAAGCTAGCAAGAAGGAAGCTGATGTCAAGAATATGACAGAAGCTGAATTAGCTGCCAAGGAGGAAGCAGACTTGGCTAAAGCTTTGGAAGATAGCAAGAAGGATGCTTATGGACCAAGGAGGTCAGAAGGCATCAAAATTGGAGAAAAGCCTAAGGAAGGAGAATTTATTCTACCAAGGGCTGAGCCAGTTAAGAAGAAAAAGAAGGAAGTCCGACGAGCAATAGAAATTGTTCAAAGTGACTCTGCTGCCTTCAAGAAGTTTGAAGCTGAGTTGGAAAGGCTAAACCAGCTGTTTCAATCAAGGACTACTTTTCTCCCTGAAAAGATCAGATACAATCAATGGAGAGAGTACAGATTGAACAAATCTGAGGAGGAGATTCAAGCCTGGAAGGAGTTTGCTACAGAAGGAAGATGGGTCTTAAACTGGTTGCAAACCACTTCTGTTGCCAAGGCATTGGACTCAGATTTTGTAAGGGACAGACTACATGACTATGCAAGAGTCATTGTAAGTTAGGAGGCGACTGCTATCAAGGATTCAATTCCAAAGAAACTTGGTCCTACTGATGACCGCGTTGATAGAGCAGTCAAGATTGTTGTTTACACAACTTTGGAGAAATGGGCTGAGAGATCAAGGTTTGAACCAGGAACATCAAGCACAATGCCCAGTCTGCCAAGTTTACAGCAAATTTGCTATGGCTCAGACATCAGTACTTATCAAGAGAAGCTGAAGATTAAACAGACTACTTCACCTTTCATGCCAGCTGACTTGATTCATCAGAAGACTGTTGTGTCTACTGATGGTACTGAAGTAATACACATATCTGATGAGCCAGAAGATGAAGAACCAAGGAAGGACAAGCAAGCTGTGGAAATTGATCTTGACACATCCTTAACACTGCCTGCTGCTGTCAAAGAGGAAGTTCCTTTAGCTTTGGAGTGGAAAGCTGAAGAAAGTCCTGTTCTTCATGATGCACCTGTTCAACAGGAAGAGGAACCTGCTGAATCATCACACCCTGCTCCTACTGCTGACTTGCATTCCTCGTTGATGGAGTCAATGCAGATGCTGATTGAAAACGCTATGAAGGAGATGGAGTTGAGGAATCAGCTGATGATTAAGCAAATGCCGGAAGAGACTGAAAAAATGGTTAAGGATGCCATTGAAGATTTTCCTCTACCACCAGACAACTCCCTGATGCTGACTCATAGTATATTGAGCTTGAACAGAAACATTGAAGATGTGAAGGCTGATGTTAGTCATCTGCACTCTACTCTTCAAAGGCATGAGTCTGACATTGCTGGGATTGCAAGAGTCATGAGAAAAGTTGGTGAAGCAGAGCTGGAGAAGAATGCTGCCCTAATGCAAGAGTTCACTGCTGTCGCTAACAAAGCTCAATCTGAAATATCAACACTTCAACTGAATGTTGATTGTTTGAATGACCAATCTGGTGAGTTAAAATCAAATCAACTTCGCATGGAAGCTAATCAACTTCGCATGGAGACTACTCTGAATCATCACTGTGCTGAACAACAAGTTTTGGATAAAAACATCAAGAAGCTTTGTGCTGCTATCAACATAACTCCTGATCAACTCAACCCTGCTGCTGATGACAAAAAGGGGGATGATTATGCTCTTTTTCGTTCGTGACAGATAAGGAAAGTCGAGCAAAACAATAAATGTATCGAGCGTGTAAATGTGTATATTGATCTAAAAGTTTGAGTACAAATTACAAAGTAGGTCTATTCGAGCGTTACAGGATGTCGTACTACTAGCTAGATAAATACAAGGAGAAAACAAGCTATAGCCTATTCCGAGCAGTGGGTCCGAGCTGAGGGTGTCTCTTGGAAGTTGTGCCGTCCCCTGATGTCATAAATACGCCGCATATATATAGGAACAGTAATGAGCTAGCTGGACCATCCGTAGGAGAATACGTCTCGGCCAGCTGTCCAAAGCTGTAGGTCGACCCCACAGTAATTCTGAGGATAGAAGTAGATCGGAAATAGGATCCCGTGCTGTCAACATGGCCCGATCGGAAAACTATGTTCTTCTGGTCGGAGAATACTTTTCCTGGTCGGGTACTAGGTCGATCTCGAGCAGAGGTATTTCCTAAAATGGCGTATGCAAAATACCCTTCATCAATACTCCCCCACTTCTCGAGCGTAAGTGAAGCTGAAGCTCGGAGAAGTAAACACAGCATCGTATCACAAGATTTGATATGCCTCATTAAAAACCTTACTCGTAAAAAACCCAGTGGGAAAAAATCCGAGCCAGGGAAAAAGAGCGCATATTTCTTTGACGGAGCCGTGGAAAACTGAGGTGCTTCGAACAATAGAAGGATGATATTCTCGATCAGAGGGTCTTACTTCGATAATTCAACATGGCATTATGATATCTGAAGCTCGGAGAAATAAGCCAAAAAAGGAAGAATCTCGAACGGTCTTGTGTCGGATATACCTCATTAAAAACCTTACTCGGAAAAACCCAGGGGGAAAAAATCCGAGCGAAGGGAAAAAGAGTGCACATCCTCGGAAGACATTGTAATTAATCTTATCTTACTGAACCGAAAAACCCATTTCTGAAACTTGGAGGACCACAAACGCTATTAATGGAAAAAATGACCTTCAATTTTACTGAGTGGAAGCTTAACCGTCGCGGTTACTCGGGGTTGAATTTGCAATTTACCCTTTTAACCTTTATATATATACGTTGACCTGAAAAGACGAGTACGTCTTCCCAACTTATTGCAGATCGGAGCATTCAGATCGATAAAGAGTACTTTTTCTTGTCGACCATTCCAACAAATACCTTTTTAACATGTCTACCTCCCAGAATCCAGAAGTTTCGTCCAACAATCCACCGAGGTCAGATTCCGACCTAGGGTCCATGGACGAACTCATCAACGCCTACAAAACCACTGAAAATTCTTCTGATGAGACGAATAAAATCGTCGATCAAGTTGAGCGCGCCCTAGAATCAAATGCTGGCGAAGGGACATCTGGTCAACAGAATTCCGAGCCTGGTGGGGATGCGGAACAAAACATCGAGCCGAATAGCAAGGAAGGAGGAGATGGAGAAAATCCTGACTCCGATAATGAGGATAGTTCGACTGTGGTGCAGGACGAGCATGAGATAATGAGATATTCAATCGGAGGAGGGTGCAGTGTGAGAATCCTCGACCTTGCCGGTGTCACGAAGAAGTCCAAAACCACAGGTCGGGCTCAGAAGACTGAGAAACGGGTCGACGAGATCACTAGTGCATATGATCCAATAGAGGATGAAGCAAACCTCAAAGCTGAGATAGGTAAATTCCTTTCCGAGGGCTATTCGCTAGTTATTCCGACCCCCTCTCAAAGGGTGAATCAGCCACCCGAAGGATGTCAAGCTTTCTACGCCAAGCAATTTGCCTATGGGTTGCGTATCCCTTTCGCCCCGTTACTCGCGCAGGTTTTAGACGTATTCTCCCTGGCTCCCGCACAGATCCTCCCCAACTCGATTGGATATTTGATAGCTTTCAGCGTTTTGATGAAGGATAAGGGCAAAATTGCTAATTTCCACCATTTTTGGCAGTTCTTCAAAGTCAGTACTTCCTCCGCCTCGAACGCTGGGTTTGTGTATTTTTCCCAACGTTCGAACCACTCGGTCTTATCGACCATAGTTTCTAGCAATTCTCTCGACTGGAAGAGACGGTTCTTCTTTATTAAAGGACCTGAAGAACCAGCTTCCGAGGGGAGCTCGGAGATGGTTCCACACATGTGGAAGGGTCAGCGAGACTGGGTGTACGGAAAACGAGAACTGATAGGTCGGCTCAAGAAGGTTATTCAAGACGGCCTTGTCACCGCGATGCGTTCCGACCCGTATCAGTCAGCTTTCCTCGTTTTGGAGCCCGTTCTTCGGAAAGCGGAGCTCAGCCAAGCTACATACCTACTTGCAGACGCTGACGATCCTCGATCGTTAAGTAAGAATAACAATCCTTATCTACCGACCACAGTAATATGCTATTCATAAGGGTTTATTCCTAACCAATTTAATCTTTTCTTTCTTCAGGTACCATGGTAGAACAATACCGAGCTTCCATAGTCGGTAGAACGGTGGCGTCTACCTCGAAAAAGACGCCTGGCCAGCCGAGGAGACAAGTTAGACCAGGCCCTGCGCAATCCAATCGAACTATCATCCCTCCTCGAGGAGGCTCAGCCCAACCTGACCAGATCGGAAACGAGGGAGAGCCCGAGGATGCTGAGCCGATCCGTATGGTAGTTCCTCTGAACCAAGCTGGTCCTTCTTCCTCATCCGATCTAGGATACAACATGTTCACCATGAAAAAGCTTAAAGGGAAAGAGATCCTTAATCGGCTAGCTCGGGAAGATCGTGAAGGACCCCCCGAGGCGAAAAGGAGAACTGGACTGTGGGGTCGGCACCGAACAGCTCTTACCTCCCGTTCTGGTCGAAATAAGCCTGACATGGTGGACTTTATTGAAGATCAACTTAGAGGTTCCCGAGCGGCGGGTTATCCCGAGAGGGGATCGATTCGGAGTGATCGCGACCTAAATGGTGAGAACGAGCACGACAAGGCGATAAAGATCTTCATGGCGGGGAGATTCGCCGAGGATCAGGAGGAGCTTTTGGCTCACTGCGACCTTGATGTACTAGGTCGATTTTCCCGAGCGTACCATACGGTAAGAGCCCTTTGCAATGGTTATAACCGTTAAGTCCTTGAACAAAATATTAATTATCCTGTCACTGCAGATTGGGGACTGCTTTCTCACTGAAGTAAATTGCACCTCGATGTTAGAAGATGAGTCTGATCGAGTTCATGTAGCTTACAAGAATTCTCTCGAGGAAGAGTCTAAACTTCGCGATCAACTCATCGCCGTTCAGAAAGAATTGGAGTCTACCAAGGCTAAGTACACACCGGCCGTTGAGGAAGACTTAGTGAAGGTTGTGGCCGATAAAAACTTACTCGAGGAAAAAGTCAAGAAACTCGAAGAAGAGCTCGCGCAGACCAAAACTGATTCTGAGTTGTCTTATCAGCGCGGAAAGGAAGACTCACGCCTGAGCTCGATAAGAGAATTTTTAGAATCTCCCGCGCTGGACGCCATTGCCCGGAAAAGGGTTGATGAAATTCTTCAGACCACCTTCTACAAAGGCGTCCGACAACTGGTCTCTGCGAAGGTCATCCCCAACAATATAGATGAGTATTTAAAGCATATGGATATCTTCAAGAACATGGACGGAGAAAACTATCGAGTCTCATCCTCGAGCTCCGCAGACTGGGAAAAACACGAGTTCGCTCCATTTGTGAGAGAGTTCGGGGTTCCAATGCCCAATCCCGATATGCTGGATTTGGAGACGTCCAGCTCGAGCTCAAGTTCAGATAGCTCAGAGGATGAAGATGGCCAAGATAGTTCTGGAGGAGATACTTCTGATGATGGGGATGATCGAGAAGATTCTGGAGACTCGAAGGTCGACATCGAGGACGGGTCCGAGAGTGAGGGCAACGAGGAGAAGCAAAACCCTTAAGAGGATTCCTTGTAATAGATTATAGGATTTCTCATCGTATGTACTGTAATCTCCTCGATTATTTATGAAATTCTCTTTCTTTGTTTAACAACGTTTTTTCGAGTCCATGTGCTTTAAAGTTTATCTGTGATTAATTATACAGCTCAACTAGACGACAGTCTCAGTAAGCTGTGATGAGCTCGAAATATAATGTCTACAATCAGTTAGGTCCCATTGGCTAAGATAGACTTCCTTAGTAGGAGATATAAAAACGATCGACCTTCATATATATGCTCGGAATAACTTGAAATTCGCGACTGTTGGGTCCCCAATAGGCAACGTTTCTTTTTCTTATAAATAGAAGAGGAAACTTCAGATTTGTACCATTGAAATTATAAATCTTTTGCAAGTCGGATCTCGTAAGTCGATAAAACTAATTGAACCTTCTTTTTTACTAATAAATTAGATCATGGAAGGAATGGTGAGTTCCAAACTCGACCCCAAACAACTGCTAAAAATCAAGAAAGAAAAAGCTCCCAAGTCCCATTCAAAAGATTCGAAGTCCTCCAAGGAGGGATCGAAAACCTCTAAAGCCGATCGTGGCAAGAATAAGATCGACTCCTCTCCGAAGCCTGAGCCCAAACAAACCGAGGTTCCTAAGGGTGAACTCGGCAAAACTGAGGCCAAACCTTTGCCCAACTCTATGCCCGTTCGTTCCGAGAAAGGGCCGGTCATACCAATTGCGGACTCCCTCTCTCGGTCGAAGAACAGCTCTGAGGGGAATAAGCAGGTTGTTAGCCCTAATAAACAAGTCATATCTGGTGGCTCCGAGCCCACTCCCAACAAAAGGCCGCACGTGGACGATTTGATTCCGACCCCAGCCTTAATCCAAATGGCTGGGGAAAATAATACTTTGGTTGGAAGCATTTTAGCTCAGGAGGCTAATAAGAGCATTGCACACGAGCCTACTAACAAAAAGGCCAAAATAAATGACCCTTCTGTCGATCAGAAGAAACCTCCTCCGTCGGGTAAGGATCCCGAGGTCGAGAGTTCAGCCTCCGGCGTTGATCGCAAACTTGGTGCCTACCTTGAAGTGGTGAAAAGTAAGGCAGTGGCTGCATGAGCTGTCCCGAGCAATTGGGAGATCCTCCTTAGCAGTATTCAATTGGCCGAGCAAGAACGGTTGAAGGGGAAAAGTGCTCGGGAAATTGTGCAATCGAGCGCAGATCTGCTCGCCCAAGTGAGTCTCTCAATTTATATTCCAACTTCTTTCTTTTTTTTTTTTTTTTTAACGCTCCAACTTTTATTCTTCGAAGGTTGGACAACAACTATTCAACCTGGGGCTGCAGGTCGAGCAAGAAGCCGAGCAGCGTGCTGTGGCTATCCTCGAATTGGAGGAAAAGAAGGTTGCACTGGCAAAGTCTCTTGAAGAAACCAGAGCCATCGAGCTGAAATTGGCCTCTGAGACGGAGAAAGCCGTGAAGCAGAAAGAGAGCCAGGTTCACGAGGAGTTAAGCAAGGAGTTGGATAGGCTGAAGTCACTTGTCGAGCAGGAGAAGAAAAATGCCGAGCTGCAGGAGCAAGAAGCTTACAAGAGAGGTTACGACGCTGGGTATGAGGCCCGTAATGTCGAACTGCGCAAGCTCTTATTCGAGAAATAAAGTGTAGAGGTCTCGTGTGTAATTTCTTCTGCTTTCTGCTCGATCAAAATGTTGTACTTTTAACTTTTTCCTTATTGTACTTTTTCTGTTTTCTGCTTATAAACCTTTTATTTTCACATTCAAGTTGCCTTCTTATCGTAGAAACAATTTATACTCGAGTTAAGAGTGATCGAAATTCCGAGCATAAAGTGAAAACGGAAAATTCCTGCACCACCCATCTGACCAAGTCATAGTATTCCCCTTTTTTCAGCTAAGTTCCAAAGAAAATCTGACCAAACAGTACCTAAACCTCGGGAAGTGGAACGGTCACCCGTGATAAATGCCTTAATCTGGGCCGTCGGTTTCGTTGAATAATGGCCGTCGATCAGATTTTCGTTTTAGTATATAAAGGGCTTTTTACTCAGCTGAAAATCTTTACCTTGCACTGTCAACTCGGACTTTTCTTTCTTTCTGTTCAAGCTTTTGAAATCTGGCTTCGACCTTTTAATCAGAACATATCTTCCTTTGGTATGGGTGGAATTGGAAATAAGGGGCCCCTCGATCACCTGGGAGTCTCTGATCCCTGAAGATGGGATCTCCCCTCGATATCCCGATGTTCGATCAACCCTTTCCCGGGTATTTTGCGCAGGGTTAGCGTTGCGGACCTCGAGGAGTACTTCCGAGGGCGGAAAGCTGGTCAATCCATTAAAAGGAAGTTTGACCTCGAGTACTACTTTCTTTGAGGTTATCTTGAAGAATAGTAACTTTGGGTCATACTTCCCGATCATACAATGATGACCGCTGCTAATGGTTGAAATTTCAGATCTTAAAATGAGGAATTTCAACTTAGACGCCAACTCGGGGAAGTGATCGGGCTCGGCTGGTGGCAAGAATTATGGGGACTGTATGGAGATCAGAAAAGGTGATCTGCAATTCATACTGTCTAACTTCAAACCCAGATATCATTAGACGATAAACATAGACAGCTCGATTACTTTATAAGTCTATCGGACAACCGATTTGTCAGAAATTGTGGTGCACTCATCGGGTGCTCACCAACCCTTTTGGTTGAGAACATTAAAGGATGCTCGAAGACCATAGAATAGGGTACAGTAGTTGTATTAGGATATTATTTGTAAGCATACTCAACAACTTTGTAATCTGGTCGATGAATATCAATAAAGTTGTAGCTCTTGTACTTCACTAATCTTTTGTATCTTGCTCGGAAATAATAAGAACCTTTTGTTTCAGATCAAATACTTGCAATCTATCTTCCTTTTCCATCGTCTTATTATTAGTTTTCTGCTCGTAACAATCAACTCGATGACGAATTAATAATCCGATGAAACTTAAATATTTGGATGGGAAGATTTAACTTGAATCTGGAACACTTATTGATTGATAAAGTCTTCTCGGAAAGATTATCTGATAATCGTCCAAATGAATAATATCTGAAAACTCAGAAGTTCCCTTCGAGCATAACTGAACTTAAAAAATAATGATCCCAACTTGAGTAATTTCCAAATAATATGAAGTTCTTGAATGGTCTTCGAGTTTCGAGCAGAACTACTTCATTATAACATTTCGAGCATTAGTTGGAGTTAACCAACATTGAACTTTTTGATTACCTTTTACCGAGCTGACTAGTCACGTTCTTTTTGAACAAGATTGAACATGATTTTATCGAGGAAGGGTCGTAGCAACAGCTTGCACCCTCGGCCGATTTTTATTATTGAACATGATTTTATCGAGGAAGGGTCGTAGCAACAGCTTGCACCCTCGGCCGATTTTTATTTTTGAACAATTTTTTATCGAGGAAGGGTCGTAGCAACAGCTTGCACCCTCGGTCGATTTTTATTTTTGAACAAATTTTTATCGAGGAAGGGTCATAGCAGCTTGCACCCTCGGCCGATTTTTATTATTGAACAATTTTTTATAGGAAGGGTCATAGCAACAGCTTGCACCCTCGGCCGATTTTTATTATTGAACAAATTTTTATCGAGGAAGGGTCATAGCAACAGCTTGCACCCTCGGCCGATTTTTATTTTTGAACATGTATTTATCGAGGAAGGGTCATAGCAACAGCTTTCACCCTCGGTCGATACTATTACCCTTTCTTCGTCATGATACTCGGAATACAGTTTGAACTTAAAAAAGAGGATTTCATTGATTGTCCTTACACTTGGGGGAAAACAAAGTTGCGAGGGTGAGCAATTTTATAGGACCCCTTCTTTCCGACCTCCTGCACGACATAAGGGCCATCCCAGTTAGGTTGAAGCTTTCCGACGTGCTTTGATATTTCCACCTTTTTTAGGACCAGATCTCCCACTTTGAATGTCCTTATCCTAACCTTCTTGTCATAAGCTCTTTCCATGTTAGATTTGGTGGCTTGGATCTTTACGCACGCTCGGTCGCGTTTACCATCTGCGTGATCGACATCCATCTCTCTCAACAATTGGTTCCGATCGGGATTATAAGATTCGACCCTTGGTGATGTAACTAATGTCTCTATCGGGATTACAGCCTCCGAGCCGTACACCAAAGAAAAAGGGGTTTCCCCTGTAGCTGACTTTACTGAGGTCCTGTTCGCCCAAATTACTCCAGGAAGCTCGTCTAACCATTTGCCTTTTGCTTCGGCCAAACGTTTTTCAAGTGACCGGACAATCTCCCTGTTGGTGACCTCGGTCTGCCCGTTTGCTTGGGGATGCCCGACCGAGGTGAAATTTTGCTGGATTCCGAACTTTTCGCACCACTCCAAAATATGCTTTCCCGCAAATTGAGTTCCGTTGTCGGAGATGAGGACCCTCGGTATCCCAAACCTGCAAACAATATACTTCCAGAGAAAATTTATCACCTGAATCTGAGTAATCTTTGTTAATGCAATGCATTCAACCCATTTACTGAAGTATTCAACAGCAACCAGGACATAATTTTTTCTCGATCTTGCTGTTGGAAAAGGTCCCACGATATCTATCCCCCATTTGTCAAATGGCCAGCAGATCGGAACGGAATGCAGCTGCTCGGCGGGCTGATGAATCAAATTTGAATAAATCTGGCAATGATGACATTTCTTAACATAGTCGATTGAATCTGAAATCATAGTAGGCCAATAATATCCAGTCCTCGAGCATTTCAAGGCTAATGCTCTTGCACCGCAATGATTTCCAGCTTCTCCTTCGTGAACCTCCTTTAAAATAAGATCGAACTGACTCTCAGGAATGCACTTCAACAAAATTCCCGAGCTTGACCTCTTATAAAGCTGGTCCTCGATCAAAACATACATCGGAGCTCGATATTTAAGTTTTCAAAGGCTCCATCCAGGAATGGCCTTGAGTATCTATCTCCATTATTTCAGAGCTCGGAGCTACGTTCAAATCTATAGCCGGAGTGTTAGACATCAACCAAGTTATTACTCTCTCCTTACGTCCATCCGTCGAACCCGTAAACTTCGAGAGCAAATCCGCTCAAGAGTTTTCTTCTCGAGGGATAGCTTGTATGTCGAATTTATCCAGCTTTTCCACCAGATCTTTGACCCTCTTTAGATACTTTACCATGTTGAATTATTTTGCATCATAAACTCCCTTCACTTGTCTATGTACGAGCTCGGAGTCGGTTAACACTGTGAGAGACTTTATGCTCGCTTTAATTGCCATTTCTAATCCAGCGATCAGGGCCTCGTATTCTGCTTCATTGTTTGTGACTACAAAATCTAAGGTAATTGCATAAGTGAGGTCTTCTCCCTCGGGGCCTTGAAAGTGAATTCCGGCCCCACCTCCTTCTCTGGTCGATGACCCATCGACATGCATTACCCATACTTTCTTCTGAACGTCTACAACCAGATTTACCTCGGGAACAAGCGGTTCTTCCGAACTGGCTCCTGTT
>JAYDYQ010000923.1:0-54203 GCA_034814905.1 Penstemon davidsonii | reverse complement strand
AGTCTTATACCTAAATATACAGTGGCAAATACAATTGGTTCATTTTTGGACTTAATTTAGAAATTGTGTTTCAGTTGGAATGAATTAATTTGAACAAAAAGTAAGAATTATGAAATCCATATTGGAATCATTTGATAGTCATTCGAGGTTTCCAAATTTATACTTGTGCCTAAATTTGTATTCAGTGTTGATTTTATGAGAAAATATGAAAATTGTTTTAGAATTTATTTATAACGGTAGACTTCTAGGTGAGCACACGGGATCATATTTTTTTTCTAAAAAAATAGTTTAAAAGTAATAACAATAAAAATAATAAAAAACTAATTAAACAGTACAACAAATTAAATAATAATAATTGAGAGAAATTATATCATGACTCGGCAACATACACCAACATTTCGCGAATAAATCAGTCAATAAATATGCCCCCAAATCCTCAAAAACAGCACAAAAGAAAATAAGCAGTATTTGCATCCAAATGAAGATGTTTAGCAAAAATATCAATTTCTTTCATGACGATCTTCGATTAGTCGATCGTCTTGCCCCAAGCTATGTAACTATCTTGCGACTCGAACTCCTGAAAAAGTATTTACAAAAGGCCTGATTTATAACTGGAGTGAATTTCAAAAATACCCCCTACACTTTGTCGAATTAGTAAATAAAACATGTATTATTTTTGTTAGCAAAAATCCCCCTGTGTTATTCTTTTAGAGGCAAAAAAATCCTCCCATGTCGGAATACATAATTTACAGGAATAACAACAATTATACCCTACAAAAAAATTCCTAAAGCACCCCTCTTAACCTAAAAATATCAATAATCCCCCTGTTAACTTTGAAAATTGACGGAAAAAAACACGTTCACTTAAAAGATTGTCAATAACCTCCCTAGTGACTTATGAAAGAATTTCAAATGACTTTTTTTTGCTAATAAAAAAATAACCCAGGGGTGTTTGCTATTAAACATAATGCAAGGGATTTTGCCAATTAAGCAAAGCATGGGAGTATTTATGCATTTAGCTGATTTACAATTGATGAAGTCCAAACAAAAGAATGCTGAAATAAGAAGAAAAGCTTACAAGTTGGCTCAACCTAAAATCGGGAGGTGTATCGAGGTCTATGTTAGGTGGATCAATTCCTTGGAAATTATTCTCAAGCATTTTCCATGCTTTATCATCCACATTTGATTGGATTATTGAAAGGGCATTTTGGTCTTTGACCCTCACATTTTTCAAGGTCTTTCTTTGTGGTTGAGTTCATACTCTTCTACATTTAGATGCACCATCATTAATGGTTATCTTTTGTTAATTTTGGAAATGGAAACGCTCCACTAGTACTTGCCACATTGATTATAGCTTATAACACTTATTTGGTTATTTGTAATTGTGGTTATACACCCCGTGGCTCTGATGCCACTTTGTTGGGCGCAACGGAATTACAAATAACCAAAAATAAGCACACAAATCTGGGAGTGGGGAAGAGTACCGATGAAGCAACCACACATGCAAATCGATACAGAGACAAGAAATTCTACACAAGAAATCTCATGGAGGAGGAGATTGAAAGAATAAAATACTTCAACTAATACTCTTTCGGTTTTTCTCTACACAAAAAAAAAAAAAAATAGAATTTCTAAACTCTAGCTCTACTCTAATTTTCTCTGCCTAGACTACTTTATTTTTGCATACAACTTTTCTTCGTATGTTGTTTTTCTACTTCTTTTCTACTTTTGAATTGTGAAGAAGGAGACTCATGTTGATAGAAGAAGAAGTCCTATCTCTAAAGAACAAACTCACAATTCAAATTTCAAATGAGAGATATCTCAATCTTCTGAACTCTAGCTTAACAATCAAAAGATAAAGACTTAGTCAAATAATAATATATTCAATATCTTTAGCTAGAGGTCACGATTAGTTTTAAATTCAAAATTCAAATTCCAACATTTAGCATTCCATATTGTTTATGGGAAATTGTTATTATTTCAATTTTTACTTTGGTTAGAAATGTGCATGGGTTATTGAATTCAACATCCCATACTTCATAGTTTTGCTTACTATGTGTTTCACTATAAAAGCGAGTCCGTTTATGCTGGTTGAAAATCATATTACAATTGACATTTCATAACTAACAATAATATGGCAATAAAACTCACAAGTCTATTTCCATTTCTCCTTCTCCTGGCTTTGCGTAAGTATACGTATCTTGTTTTTAACTAATATGTTAGTATTTTTGAAATATGTAGCCTTTTGAATATTGTGAACATCATATGTATCATCAAAATTGATGATGTTAAAATAATTGAATATTAACACTTAATTTCTCTTTATACACATGAATGAATGCAGAAGAGTTAATGATTTGGTCGGGCGAAGCAGCTACATGCGAGGCCCCAAGCAGATTATTCAAAGGGCTTTGCTTTAGTCGTAAAAATTGTGGAACAATATGTGAGAAAGAAGGCTTCTTATTTGGACAATGTCGAACGCTTAAATGCACATGTGTGAAAGATTGTGGAAGTGGAGGGAGTGATCCAGGTCAAGGCCCTCCTAGCGAGGGGCCACCCGAACAAGACCCTCCAAGCGAAGGGCCACCCGAACAAGGACCTCCTGGCGAGGGCCCACCTGAGCAAGACCCTCCGAGCGAAGGGCCTCCAGAACAAGCCCCTCCTGGTGAGGACCCACCCGAGGAAAGCCCTCCCAGTGATGGTGGTGACGATGGAGATCAGGGAGGACCAGATGGCGGTGACGGTGGCAAAGGAGGATCCCCTGTTTTCAACATGAAGACTTTGATTCGGTTCTAATTAATTTCTAATAATTATTGGTAGGGAATGGTTGTCATTATGTAATTTCTCATCTCTCAATTCTGAGAAATATTTTTTTTAATAAAATTTTACTTTTAAGATTATACAAGACTTTAACTGATATGCACTTCACATTTTGTCAATATTTGGTGTGGGGTATATTTATAGTGGAAATACAAAGTATAATTTGATAAAATATTGATTTGTATGAGAAGGTGTTGTGCTCAAATTTGAGAAGAAAATACTTAGTAACCTATGGAAAAAGCCAATATGAGAGTATACAATTTAAGTCTTGCCATTAACTCTTGGCTTTTGTATAGCTCAGGTGCCCTCAATATAAGTTTTATCTTCTGATTTCCCTTCTACTTAAACTTTCAAGCTACTAAGCATTATACATTATTAACAAGTTTCCTCTTGTCCAAGTAATCCTAGAGCTGGAAACATTGTTACAATCGTTCTCTTGCTATTTATACAGCTGTTTATTTCAAGGTTAAATTACGAATACCCCTTGAGGTAAGATCTAATTATAAAAATTCTCATCACGTATTGAGTATTACAAAAACCCCCCTCAGGTTTGTCACATTCTTACAATTAACCCCTTTTTCCTAAAATATTCCAATTTTGCCCTTTGGGGTTATTTATAATGTTTATAATATCTTATAAATTTCAAAATTTGGGTGCTAATTGTTATATTCTATAAATTATAAAAATTATAATCATATATATGTTACCAAAATAATTGATATAATTATAATTGCCCATAAATTTAAATAAATATTGCAACTTTTTTACATATTTATAATTAATTTAATTTCTATAATACCAAATAAAATAAAAATTATAGATATAAAATTATATTTTCACTAATTAAATAAATAATATTTTTATTGCATCAACAAAATTAAATTTATAATACAATATAAACTTTATTAAATTAAAATATTGATTTAAACAATATAAAATTTTATTAAATTTACTAATTTAGAAAATAAATTAATTTGATTAAATGTGTAAACAATTTGTTCATATTTATAAAGTATTATATTTAAATCCTATTTAATTTATTTTTATACAATTTAAATTGTTAATAAATATGTAAATACCTTTTTTTGCAATATTTATTAAAGCTTTTGGGTAATTATAAATTTAAAAATTATTTTGGTAGTAAATATATGATTATCACTTCTATAATTTATAAAATATAACAATTAACACCCAAATTTTGATATTTACTACAAATAACACCCAAGGGCAAAATTGAAACAAATTAAGGGCAAAGGGTTAATTGTAAGAAGTTGACAAATCTGAGGGATATTTTTATAATACCCAATACATGAGAGAGATTTTAGTAATTAAATCTTATCTCAGGGAATATCCGTAATTTACCCTTATTTCAATAGGGATTAGGGCGAGGTCCAGCAATCTCTTTAAGTTATGTTGTTTATCCTAATTTATAAAATTCACCCCACTTTGTCTCGCCAATATGTAAAAATTATGATTTTTTTGTGCTTGCTCTATCACAATTTTTTGACATTTCAAAGAGCAATACAAAGTGTAAATCAAGCAAATTGGGTGTTGCATGGCTGTTACCTCGTCTATCGAAGGAAAAAACCACGTACATTGGTTTATCGATTTATGTCTCGAATTCATACTATGGGAAAGAACTTGAGATGGAAAAAGATGATGTGTCAAGAAGAATTAAAAAATTAACGGAAGGTTTGTAATTATGGTCATATACAAAATAGGTAAAAATACTTTTTTTTTTAAATTTTATTTGTGTTTTCTCTAAAAACACCTAATGAAGTCTTTTTAAAAAATGGATAAGATTTTTCTAGAAATGCTTGTCAAAAGAACTTAGTTTCATAAACTTTATCCATGAAAACACATTTTCAGAAAATAAGATGCCAAAAGAACAAGCTCGTAGTATTTTTGAATTTCACTTTTACTCTGGCCTCAAATAGCAAAATTGTTATCTTGCTAAATAAGTGAGTCTCTCTATTTCAATAGGGATAAGGGATGTCAATAGGTCGGATTTGGGTCGGATTTTGGGTCAGATCAAGCTTGATTTTGATTCGATTTCATTTGTGTCGTATTGGATTTGAGTCGGATCTAGGTCTTGCTCGGATCTAAGGTTCTCGACTCCAACGGATCTTCATTGGATTCGGTCGAACATCGGATCTTTTTCGAATCCAGTTACACCAATATTTTTTCCTGCAATAAGTTTGTTAAATTTACAATTTTATCTAATGTAACTCACATGTTCACACTTTCTTTACTAATATTTGTATTTTTAGATCAAAATTTGCATAAAAATCAAGTTATTAACTGCCATCTTCTTAAATTGACGATAAATATTATTAATATTACATATTTTATTAAAAGATTATGTATGTGTGTGTATATATATATATACTAATGTCGGATACAAATTTTTATTGGATTGATCGACCTAAATTCATATTTGCTCCACGTGTTTCGAATTACGGATCAGATCCATCAAATTTGTAAATGAATTAAATTCGAATAAAACGGAATGAATTTCACTCAAATTCGAATTGACATCCTCCCCATTGACAGCCCTAGGTAAGGTTGAGGTCCAGAAATATGTTTATTTCGTGTTTGAAGACAAGTAGACAACCTCAATTTCCCTCAATTTAAGTTTTACCTTCATATTTCCCTACCATATTAATTTTCAAGGTGCTAGAAAATAACAGGTGACATCCAATTATGATACATTATTAAACAAGTTTCCTCTTGTCCAATGTAATCCTAGAGATGGCAAAATTCTTACAATTGTTCTCTTGCTAATTGGAAAATCCGAGAGAAATATGAGATAATGTACTCAAGAGGTGTTTTCAGAAAAAAAATTGATTTTTTAGAGAAAACATACAAATAAGGAAATTAAGTCTACCTATTTAAATTATATATTATTATATCTCAAATTTCTTCTATTTCGTATGAATTCAAGATCTAATTGAAAAATTAACATGTGTTTTTTTCGTCAATCGACGATGTACAATTTAACACTCATTTTGCTTGATTTTCACATTAAATTATTAGTAGAAACGCCAAAATGGGCGATGATGATTACAATATATATATTACTTTGTAAATCATAAAAGAACATAATCTCAAACCCCATCTTTCAAATAGGCAAAAATTCAATCTCATAGAAAATCTCCTAAAAAAATATTTTTAGAACTGGGAGGCCAAAAAAATATGAAGTGTTTTCAGAAAATGGATAAATATAATTATATCATATTTCTTTGAGACTTTTCCATTGTCAAAATAACATAGTTTCAAAAAATTTATCTACAAAACTCAATTTCAAAAAATGAAATGCCAAAAGAATAAGCCATATCTTTTTAATTTCACTCTCAAATAGGAAAATTGGGATTAGGGTGAGATGCAGCTATATCTTTAATTATTTCTTGTTTGAAGATAACTTAGCTCAGTGACCTGTAATACTCTCCAGGTTCATGCATTTTCCCCCTTCTCCTAGTTGTCCTTGTTTCGGACTATATATACGACTGGATCCCACTTTTAAAACCCTTATCAATAGGACCATTTGAATGTATGTTTGTATTAAGGTTTTTAAATATTGAAGTTTACGCAAAAAAATTAGTAAAAATTTATTTGAATAAATAATAAGAATTCATGTAATCATTTGATAGTCATTTGAGGTTTCAAAATGTATAGTCGTGTCTAAATTTGTATTCAGTGTTGAGTCTTTAATGAGAAATATGTGGAACTAGTACCCATATTTTCAACATTCGAAAATATGAAAAATGTTCTAGAATTTACTTCTAACGGTAGAATTCTAGTGAGAACTCGAGATCTTTTTTTTTTTTTTTTTTTTTTTTTTAAAACAGGTTTTAAAAGTAATAACAAAAACATTACAACAAATTAAATCGAGAGAAATTATTTCATGACCCGACCAATGTTTTAAAAACCTGATCGGACATCGAACCGGAAGTCTTACTGGTTACTGGTTGGATCGGTTTAACCGTTTTAACCACTGGTTCAACCGGTGTGACGTCAGTACGAAATAATAATTTTATTTAAGTATTAATGTATGTAATCAACCATTTAAAAAATCGTTTCTCATCCAAAAAAATTCAAGTTATTTTCATAATCTAAATACTATCTCACAAATCACAACTAGTACATAACAAATCATCAAAGTAACTTAAAATAAAACAAACACAAGTAATTATGCAATTTAGAATCCAACATAACATGTTCAAACAAGAATTATCACATCAATATTCAACCATATATCCAAAACATACACCTAAATCAAAATAAACACCAAATATCCAAAATTACAACTATGATAACATGATATCAAAATAATAATAAAAACTATGATATCTACAACATATCAAAACAATAATTTTATCACTAATCACCTATAGGAAAGAGAAAATATTGGATGAATTTTGTCACCTAAATTATTTTATGAAAAAACATGCAAATACTTGAAATTGGGAAAGAAGAAATGTATAAAAAATCCCTAGTTTTTTTCTTTTTTTTGTTATAAGTGAACCAGTGGTGCAATCGGTTCACTGGTTTTATCGGTTTTTGATCGATTTTTTTCGATTTGAATTGGGCAGGAAGATAACTGGTTTTGAAGGGTTAACCGAACCGGATTAGCATCTGGTTATCGGTTAAACCGATCGAACCAACAGGTCCGGTCCGGTTTTTAAAACACTGGACCCGACAACATACACTACCGTTTCGCGAATTTTGTTATTTTGACAATATATATAAGAGATATTCTTATACGCTATATACATTATAATATTAATCACTATATCAGAAAATCTATTCAAATCTATTTCATTGGTATCAAACTACAAAGATAAACTAATTACAAAGTATAGTATTAAACTGGAGAAATACACATACTAGTGAGGGTTGAACTCATAACCTCTGGATCACGGAGCCTCAACTTAAGTATGACTTCTCCAGTTTTCCTATGGCTTGTTTGATTGTCGAAAAAGTGAAGGAAATGTGGTTTTTATTTTCTCACATGGTGTTTGGTTCGTAGTAAGGAAGTTGCTAATTTTCCTTCACTTTACTGCACGAAAATTCTATGTATAAAATTTCTTCCTACAAATTTGATAGGAAAATCCTAAGTAAAATTTAACTTTCTAATTTGTAAATTTTATTCTTGACTTTATCATTATTATTTTATCTGTAATATTTTTGTGAGTATGTTTAATTGATAAGTTGCACTATTTCATTTCTATCAAATAATTAAATTAAATTCGCATTCAAACTGTTCAGTTCAATTTATGAATTGAATGTAAGCCAAATAACTCAATCAAAAAATTAATGTCAAAATTTTGGGTGCTGTCGTACGCAACCAAAAATAAAACCTATACTCCTAATAATATAGTAGAGCGAGTCAGGGTCGATCCCACAGAGTGTATCTAGTCTAATTTAATGCTAAATGGATAAAAAAACAAATGGGGTTTTAAGTGTGACGGATTTCAATAATTAAGGAGTAATGCAAATTAAATTTAATCAAAGTAGCAAATATTGGTCTAAGTCAACATCCACTGTCGGAATCATATAACTGATCATCGATGCAAATATATAACTGGTCTAAGTCAATCTTTAAATATTCACCGTTGGAATTAATCTCCTATATCTCCTTAGTTTTAATTAATCAAAAAAAGTGATCTAGTTAATCCTAACTACTAAATAACCCAAGATAAGCACTATAGGTTTAATATAGCAGATGCTTTAAGAATTAGAGAGATCAATGAAACTAAACAATTCAAACACAAGTGGTTGGATTTAATTTAGTCGATTTATCTTCTTAAGATTAACAATTTCTGACCAGCAAATTATTGAATCTTAGATGCTTCACAAAATTAGATGGATCAAACAATTACGAATTTAATATCTAATCAAGCAGTAGATTGAAAAGAATAATATACTAGTAGGTCTCCTAGCAATTAAACAAAACAACTATATCAATTAATATAGAAGAGCAATCGATATTCAAAACATAAATCGTATTATAAAATTTTCCGAAGCTTCTGTTTTCTTCGACCAATAACAAAGATTTAGCTACGTAAGGCCATTAATAACTCTAAGTAGAAGTGGGAGAGATGAAGAAGAAGAGAGGTAGTCTTCTAAAGTCCTATTTATAAAAGAAGCCAACATAACCCTAAAAAATATTCTAAAATTGATATCCAATCTTTATATTATAAGAATAATATAAAAAATAGAATATTATCTCAATGTAAATAGGAGAGTTCCGATTTCATCCTTTCAAATTCATCCATCAAGGATTGCCCCAATATCAAGTCAATATATTAGACTAGATATTTATCAAACTTTTCATAAAACAGGTACAACGACTTTAAGTCCGATTTCGTCTAGGATCCCATCCGAATCATAGAAATCCCCAAAGATGAAAGTTGTATAAATTCCTCTTGTCGATCTATTGCATCTTGAATCATCTCATTTGGATCTCTTATGAGAATTTTACGCCCAAAATACGAAGTAGTGTCAAAACTGTCAAGAAATTGTTTACTTAGCTTATTTTGCAATTAATGCCTCCAATTGCATCCTAGATCAAAATATAAGAATAATGAGTGTGATTTGGTGTCAAATAAATATTAAATAATAAATAATAATGCATAAAAACTTGAAACTTTGTATTCTTATCAAATTCCCTCACACTTATTCTTTGCTAGTCCTCGGGAAAAATTTAAATTCATTTTCCCAAAAAATAACATCAAGGTTGCAATGTCATCAACAAAGAACAACCAAACTTTCCAAAACCATAACACCTCATGAACAAAATTTTTAAACAACTTACAATTAGATAGCAAGCATTTTCATTTGAGAATGCAGTAGACTAAATATGTAGACCCTCACGGGAATGAACACTCAACTCTCATTTGTTTGAAGGGTATGTGTTTCACTCACATTCCTTCCTATGGAAATGATCTACCATAAGCTTGCATATCTTCTCATTCTCCTCCATTGAGATCACATGCATAACAAGAATCATAAGGCCTTTCTGGGTTGTAACGGGGCTTAGGGACAAGGAAGGAACATTTGGAACTGAGCTTAAAAGTCATCGAAACTAGTGGAGCAAGTAATCAACTCAATCTCAAAATAAGTGGAACCAAACATTTTATTTATCATATTTTTTTGTTTTGGCTCTAAAGTATTAACCACATAAAATCCTTGCACCAAGAGTAGACCATGCTCTGAAATCATATGAAATATTATAAACATGGATAATTTATAATAAACTCCCTTCAATGAATTCTCTCTCTCTTTTTTTTTTCCTTTTTCTTTTTCTTTTTCTTTTTATTATCTTTTTTTTTTTTTTTTTGACATACCACAACTTCATTAACACCCACACTTATTTTTGGCACCCAATTATAGTGATGAACAATGCTCCACTAGCTCTAAGACTTGGGTAAAGATGTAATTTTTTTTTTCGGCTTAAAGTTTGTAATATGGGTTCACAGACAACAAAAGGCTAAAGAAAAGCTAAAAAGGGGCTCAACGAGGGAAAAATTAATTCAAGGTAGGCTATTTGTCTTAAGTGGCTCACAAAAAAATTGCCTTAATCATATTCACATATGCATGAGTCAATATGGCCTCAAATAGAATCAATGCAAGTTCTAGGGAAACACGACCACGGAAGAATATCTCTCATGAAAAAAAAATGAGACCGATATTGATGTGTCGATCTAAAGGCTTGAAACCTTACGGCTTTTGTCTACAAAACTTAGTTACTACCATTCTCAAAGAAAATATCAAAACTAATCAATTTTATGTTGTATGATTACTTATTCAGTCATGTTATGAATTTCTCAAGCTTAATCGAATCTTCGCTCATGACAAAATATATTTTTTTTTTTTGGGATTTAAAAGATGACCTAAATCTTCTCCCCCCACACTAGAAGCTGACTTTGTCCCCAATGTACGGTAAAACTGCAAAGAAAGAGGAAAAAAGAAAAAAGAAAAACCAAACAAAAAAAAACGAGAAAAAGAAAGATGTACACCCCTTGGGTTGCTTCCCAAGCAGGGCCTTTTTTTTTACTGTCGTTGTCTCGACTCAATGATTCCTTCTCTAGTCAGAATAAATTGGATCCTCGACGTCCAATGTAGCCATATTGTTTACTTGAAAACCTTCATAGAAGGGTTTTAGTCTATGGCCATTCACCTTGAATATTTTGGAAGTCTCCATACTTTCAATTTCAACTGCACCATGAGGAAAACATTAGTACAACAAAAGGTCCAATCCAACGAGAACGTAACTTACCTGGAAACAAACGAAGCCGTGAATGGTATAGAAGGACTTTTTGACCAACTTTGAACTCCTTCCTACTAACCATCTAGTCATGAAAAGCCTTCACCCTTTCTTTGTAAATCCTAGCATTCTCATAGGCATCATTGCGAATTTCCTCTAACTCAACTTCCTATGTTCTCTTCTTTCATCCATCTTCATGTTGAAACTCTTAATAGCCCAGTACGCCTTATGCTCTAACTCAACTGGAATGTGACATGGATTTCGAAACACCATTCGATAAGGTGACATACCGATGGGCATCTTATATGCAGTTCGATACGCCCAGAAGGCATCATTTAAGCGCAAACTCCAATCTTTCCTACTTGGACTAACAGTCTTTTCAAGGATGGGCTTGATCTCTCAGTTTGATACTTCTGCTTGTCCATTAGTTTGTGGGTATGCAGTCGAAACCTTGTGTGTCACGTGGTACTTTGTAAGCAAAGTCTCCATAGTATGGTTGCAAAAGTGAGTGCCTCGATCACTTATTATAGCTTTTGGGATTCCAAACCTGGAGAATATGTTAGACTTGATAGAATCTGCAACAATTTTAGAATCATTAATCCTAGTTGCTTTAGCTTCCACCCATTTTGAGACATAATCAACTGCAAGTAATATGTAAACATAACCGAAAGATACAAGAAAGGGTCCCATGAAGTCGATGCCCCAAACATCAAAAATTTCACAAAATAGTATAGAAGTTTGTGGCATCTCATTCTTCTGGGAAATATTACCCATTTTTTGACAATGCTCGCATGATTTACAAAATAAATATGAGTCCCGAAACAAATATGGCCAATAGAAACCACATTCTAGTACCTTTCTCGCTGTTCTTTTTGCTCCAAAGTGACCTCCACAAGCATAAGAATGACAAAAGGTGAGAACAAAAATAATATCATTATCAGAGACACACCTTCTTATTATTTGATCAACACAATGCTTCCATAAGCACGGGTCATCCCACACATAATACTTTGCGTCACTTTTCATCTTATCTTTTTTAGCCTTAGATAAACCAGGAGGTAACATAGTAACCAAAAAATTTATAATATTTGCATACCAAGGTAATGTCGCACTCGTGCAAAATAGTTGCTCATCAGGGAAGGTCTCGTGTAGAGGAAGTTCATCCTCCATACGAACTAGGCGACTCAAATGATCCGCCACTTGATTTTTTGTCCCTTTTTTGTCCTTTATCTCCAAATCGAATTCACATAAGAGAAGTATCCATCTTATTAACCTTGGTTTCGCCTCTTCTTGGTCATCAAATATGGAATGGCTGCATGATCAGAGTAAACAATAACTTTAGTACCAAGCAAATAAGATCGAAACTTTTCTAAAGCAAAAACAATAGCTAAAAGTTCATTTTCAATAGTCGAATAGTTTATTTGAGCATCATCCAAAGTCCGTGAAGCATAATACACGGCATGAGATGATTTTCCAACTCTTTGACCCAAAACAGCGCCGATTGCATAGTCACTTGCATCGTACATTATTTCAAAAGGAATATTCCAGTAAGGGGGCTGGATAATTGGAGCAGAAGTTAGCAACTCCTTCAACTTATCAAACGCCTCTCTACATGCTTAATTAAACTCAAATGACATATCCTTTTGTAACAACTTGCATAGGGGTAATGCTATTTTGGAGAAGCCTTCGATGAATCTTCGATGAAAACCTGCATGTCCAAGAAAAGAAAAAACTTCCCTCACACAAGTAGGGTAAGGTAAAGATTGAATAATATCAATTTTAGCTCTATCTACTTCTATTCCCTTAGGTGAAACAACATGGCCTAAAACTATTACTTGTTCAACCATAAAGTGACATTTTTCATAATTTAAAATAAGGTTAGTTTCTATACATCTTTTAAGAACAAGTGTAAGGTTATTCAAATAATTATCAAAGGAATCTCCATGAACGATGAAATCGTCCATAAATACCTCTATGATGTGTTCAATATAATCTGAAAATATGCTAACCATACAACTTTGAAAAGTCGCAGGGGCATTGCAAAGGCCAAAGGGCATGCGCCGATAAGCAAAAGTCCCGAAGGGGCATGTGACAGTCATTTTTTCTTGATCCTCTGGGGCGATTGCAATCTGAAAATAACCTGAAAAACCATCAAGAAAACAATAGTAAGCATGACCAGCTAATCTCTCAAGCATTTGATAAATAAAAGGTAAAGGAAAGTGGTCTTTGCTGGTTACACTATTTAATTTTTTATAATCTATACAAACCCGCCACCCATTCTGAACTCGAGTGGGAATCAACTCATCATTCTGATTTTTTGCGACAGTTATTCCGGTCTTTTTAGGAACCACTTGAACCGGGCTAACCCAATTGCTATCCGAAATATGAAAAGTCATCCCAACTTCAAGGAGTTTGAGGATCTCTTTCTTAACTACATCCATCATAGGTGGATTCAATCTCCTTTGCACTTGTCAAGATGGTTTTGCTCCCTCTTCAAGCAAAATTCGATGCATGCACGTAGACGGACTAATTCATTTGATATCCGCAATGGTCCAACCAATGGCTTCTTTATGCTCCTTAAGTACTTGCATGAGCTTTTCTTCCTGTAGTGCACTAAGTTTGCTAAAAATGATCACAGGCAGTGTATTTCCTTTTCCAAGGAACACGTACTTGAGGTGACTAGGAAGAGGCTTCAAATCTAGAATAGGGGCCTGTAAAATAGAAGGCAAAGGTTTCTTGTTAGAAACTGGTAGCGTAATATAAGAAATGTTACCTGTTTGTTTTAACTTTGGAAATTCATTCAACGCTGCGAAAGTTTCTTGTAAATCAATGCTCAAGGCTAACTCCTCATTTTCTTTCTCTATATGCTTACTAATAGCAACTTCCAATTTATCTTCTCCATCAAGTTCAAAAATTTCATGTGCTAAAGAATCAATGACATCAATAGAAAAAACAAAATTATCATTACTAGGATATTTCATGGCATCATAAATATCAAATTTAACAATTTCGCCATCAAACTCCATAGTTAGCGTGCCACTATGAACATCTATTTTAGTCTTGGATGTCTTTAAGAATGGTATTACGGACAAAATAGGTGTAGCTTGATCACCATTCTCTATATTAAGTACATAGAAGAAGTCAGCAGGAAAAACCAAATCATTAACTTGCACAAGAATATCCTCAACTATTTCCTTAGGATATGCATTAGATCTACCAGCCAATTGAATCACAACACCAATTTTGTTTAAAGGTCCAATTTTTAGAGAAACATACACAGAATATGGCATGACATTGATCGATGCTCCTAAAACTAACATGGCCTTTTCAAATCTAGTGTTACCTATCTCACATGGGATAGTAAACATGCCTGGATCTTTGCACTTCACAAGTATTTTTCTTTGAATAAATGCATAAACATTCTCTCCTACTTTCACCATTTCACTTCCCTTAAGTTTTTGTTTTCTTTTGATTGTGCACAGTTCATTTATAAATTTAGCATAACGAGGTACTTGTTTAATAGCATCTAAAAGTGAAATATTTACCTCGCATCTTCGAAAAGTCTCATACAAATATTTATTTTGTTCATCTTTCCTGGATTCTGCTAATGCTTGAGGAAAATGCGGTACTTGTTTAGAATCAGAAAGAGGCAAAAACTTATGGTTAGGTATGTCTTCGTCCTTAGGAATGTCTTTCTCCACTACAATTTATTTCTCATTTTCTTGTTTTGACGGTGCATGAACTGCTTAAATTGGAATCTCAACCTCTTTTCTGCTTCTCAAAACTATAGCACTTGCATTTTCTCTTGGATTTACTATCTTTTGAGACGATAATTTCCCCGAACTTTGTGCCTCTAGCCGACTTATTGTGGTTGCCATTTGACCCATTTGATTATCCAAATTCTGAATAGTGGTCCTCGTTTCTTGTTGAAATTGTTTGGTCTCCTGTTGAAATTGCAAATTATTAGTGGCAAGAGACTTAACAATATTTTCTAAAGACATACCAGAATTAGAAGGTTGGCTCGGTTGTGGTCTAGGAGGGTATGGCTGCTTATATTGTTGGTAATTTTGACAGTTTGGACTTGCGGGCTGATTCATTTAAGGATTCCCATAGCTAAGGTTGGGGTGGTCACTCCATCCTGTATTGTACGTGTTTGAGTAGGGATCATACTTCCTTTGCGGTTGTCCATGAAAATCGCCCGTAGCATTCACTTGCTCAATGGATTCCTTTTGAAGAGTTGGGCACATATCAGTTGGATGCCCTACTACCGAACAAATCCCACAAGATTTTGTTGTTTGCACATTATCTACAGCCATTTGACGAACAAGAGAAGTTAAACTAGCAATATGTTGTTCAAGGGATGAAACGTTTACCTCATTAACATTATTTGGTGGAACATCAAGCCTAGAGCCAAATTGTTGGGAATTTACTGCCATATTTGCAATCAAGTTCTTAGCTGCCTCCGGAGTTTTATCCACTAAAGCTCCTCCACTAGCGGCATCAATCATGTTTCTATCGGTGTGTAGGAGACCCTCATAAAAATACTGGATAAGTAGTTGCTAAGTAATTTGATGACGGGAACAACTTGCACATAATTTCTTAAATCGTTCCCAATATTAATAAAGAGATTCTCCATTGTGCTGCCTTACACCACAAATTTCTTTTCGAATGTTGGCTGCCCTTGAAGCTAGGAAATATTTCTCCAGGAACATCCTTTCCATCTCTTTCCATGTAGTAATGGTCCCGGAGGGTAGATAATACAACCAATCCTTAGCCGAATATTTCAAAGAAAATGGAAAGGCTCTTAATTTTATTTGCTCTTCAGTCACCCCCATAGGTTTCATACTCGTGCATACCACATGTAGTTCCTTTAGATACTTGTGAGGATCTTCACCTGCAAAACCATGGAAAGTTGATGTATTAGTCCTGATTTCAGTTCAAAAGTAGTAGCAACAGCTAAAGTAGGAAAAGTAATGCATAGAGGGTGTTGATTCAAATCAGGGGCATCAAGCTCTTTCAAAATTTGATTTCCAGCCATGACTTCTTCCTCTTCAGAATCGGAACTTCTTATAGATAGAGAATCAGAAGTTGGATTGATTTATGTGATGTTTTCTCGAAGTTTCTTCTTTAACCTGCGCAAAGTTTTCTCAATTTCTGGATCGTACTGCAATTCACCTTGATTAGAAGATCGAGTTGCCAACATAAAAACAAAAATAAAAAAAATAAAGATCACAAAAAGCAAAAAATCAACAAGAAAACTCACCGGCAACGGCGCCAAAATTTGATAAGGGTCGATCCCACAGAGATTATCTAGTAAACAAAGGGGTTTAAGTGTGACGAATTTCAATAATTAAGGAGTAATGCAAATTAAATTTAATAAAAGTAACAAATATTGGTCTAAGTCAACATCCACTGTCAGAATCATATAACTGATCATCGATGCAAATATATAGCCATTCACACTTTGAATAGTCACCGTTTGAACTAATCTCTTATCTCTCCTTAGTTTTAATTAATCAGAAGAAGTGATACAATTAATCCTAACTACTAAATAACCCAAGATAAGCACTAAAGGTTTAATATAGCAGATGCTTTAAGAATTAGAGAGATCAATGAAATTAAACAATTCAAACACAAGCGGTTGTAATTAATTTAGTCGATTTATCTTCTTAAGATTAACAATTTCTGACGCATCGAATTATTGAATCTTAGATGCTTCACACAATTAGATGGATCAAACAATTATGAATTTGATATATAATCAAGCATTAGATTGAAAAGAATAATATACTAGTTGGCCTCCTAGCAATTAAACAAAACAACCATATTAATTAGTACAGAAGAGCAATCGATATTCAAAACATAAATCGTATAATAAAACTAATTAGATCTCACAGTTTTACTGTTTCCGAAGCTTCAGTTTTCTTTGACCAATAACAAAGATTTAGCCACGTAAGGCCATTAATAATTCTAAGTAGAAGTGGGAGAGAAGAAGCAGAGAGATAGTCTTCTAAAGTCCTATTTATAAAAGAAGCCAACAGAACCCTAAAAAAATTCTAAAATTGATATCCAATCTTTATATTATAAGAATAATATAAAAATTAGAAAGAATATTATCTCAATGTAAATAGGAGAGTGTTGATTTCATCCTTCCAAATTCGTCCGTCAAGGATTGCCCCAATATCAAGTCAATATATTAGACTAGATATTTAGGAAACTTTCCATAAAACAGGTACAACGACTTTAAGTCCGATTTCGTCTAGGATCCCATCAGAATATCAGAAATCCCTAGATGAAAGTTGTACACACTCCTCTTTTAGATCTATTGCATCTTGAATAATCTCATTTGGATCTCGTATGAGAATGTTACGCCCAAAATACGAAGTAGTGCTAAAACTGTCAAGAAATTGTCTAATTAGCTTCTTTTGCACTTAATGCCTCCAATTGCATCATTGATCAAAATATAAGAATAATGAGTGTGATTTGGTGTCAAATAAATATTAAATAGTAAATAATAATGCATAAAAACTTGACGATTTGTATTCTTATAAATGAGTTCCACTTATTTAAAGCTGAGGTGCTAGACTTATATTTTAACAAAAATATACTATTTGTTTTCCTACTAAATTAGTAACATTTCTAGTTTTAATCGTCATTGTTGATAGAAAGAACTAAATTAAATGTGATCTACTGGCCTATTTGGATGTGTTCTTGACAGATTTTATGGGTCTCGGTTTTAAAAAATGGTTTAAGTGGTTTCGGTGAAACCTTTGAAACCTCATTTGGTTAGGTCTTGGATATTGGGTTTTGTGGTCCTGAAAAAGTTGAAACCTCACATGAATTGGTTGTGGATGTTGTAGTTTGGGAAAAAATATAGGTGGTATAGGTCGAATCAATGTCTTTTTTAGAGAGTTTGAGGAAAAAAATAGATAGTAAGTGTCAAATCAATAGTTTATAAGTTTCAAGAATTTGGGGATAAAATGAATAGGTTTGTGATGAGTTTTTTGCCAAAACCCATCCACGTGTACAAGTGTACAAGAGCTCTAAAAAAAGGGTATTATTTTTTAGTGGTTTTATTTAATGAATTTTATGTAATAGCTAACGCAATATAATCCTTAAACTCATTAAGGTTTAGTAGACCGAAAGGCAAAAGGAGAGAATTACCATGTTGGAGAGTCTGTAGAGAAAATTATTACCTAGAATCGGTCTAGAAAAAAAATTTGGACTTTGTGCTTAAAAATGTCACCACGTCATTAATTTGATCTCACAATGAATAATGTAATGATGATGTAGTGTCATTTTAGCCACAAAATCTAGAAGTTTTCCACCAGATCTAGGTAAAAATATTTCTATTGTAGATAAAAGTAATTTAGAAATTTCATATTTTTCAAATATTGCTCTATTTTCCAATTTTAAATATGATAGTGAATTATCACAAATAAAATAGGACAAGCTCCCATTAAACACTGTATACATAAACTTTATATTGTGGTCGGCATCCCGGTCCATACGAATTCATGTTTCTATCCTGCTTGAATTTGATGTCTGAAAATTAATTTCCATGACCTAAATGAAACTTTGAAACACGTTTCTATTTAGTTAGTGGGGGATCTAGGGTATCGTTTGTTGGTTAATATTGGAGAAAGTTTTGAAGATGACAAAAAAGGTAATCTGGAAGTCATCAACTAAGAACTGAACAGCTTAGTGAAACCTATCTCATGGTCTGAAAACTATGTGACCGAATCAGCAAAGTGGGATATCAGATGGGTGTTATCAGCCGAGTCAAGATAGATGTGTTCATTCTTGAATCAGCCGAGAAGCCATCAGCCGAGTGATCAGCAAAGTGATCATCAGCAGAGTATTTCCACCAGCAGAGTGAAGACGGTCAGGAAGCTTATCAACGGGAACCAGCTGTGAGCTGAGAGCATTAAATGCGACTGACATAAAGCAAACATCCGTACAACAGAGTGTACAGTGCAACAGTTGCAGGGAGCCGTTCCGCGTGTCAGGACCAGAACTCGAGGACTGTAGATTCCTGCCAACCTTCAACGGGCAGAAATTTCAAACTGTTGATTTACTGTTTGCTTTACTTTGCATATTTTTGAAAGAACTCAAACATACGATTTAATCAAAAGATTTTAAAAGGAGTTGTAAAAACTGGGGATAAAATCTTTTGAGTGAGAAAACTTAAAGAGGAACAGCTTGGTGAAAAACACTTTGAATATCCGCTGCCAACTAGTTTCTAAAAACTCTGATTTAACATCTGAAATCAGCTGAGTGAAAATCATATGAGTGGTCAACTCTGCTGATAAAGCTTTGTGCGCATCAGCTTAGTAGTCTTACAAATCTCGATCAGCTTAGTCTGCTGATTTGAAAAGTTAGAGAAAAAGTTTTAAAGTTTTCAGAGGTCTATTCACCCCCCCCCCCCTCTAGACCTCATTCACCACTTTTGGGACCAACAAGTGGTATCAGAGCAGGTTGCTCTGGTAATTTACCTGATACCATCAAGTAGCATCAGGGTAGGTGGTTTATCTTGAATCAGCTGCCTGATCAACGAGCTTGATCCAAAGTGTGTTTTTCAAATTTTTCAAAAAGAGAGCATATTTTGAAAATCAAAACTTTTGAAAAATGGATGCCATAAACCATGTTCCTCACATTGGTCTTATGAGCTTTGAAAACTGGAAAATCAGAATAGAAATCTATCTTGTTGCTTATAATGATGACATGTTTACATGTATTACAAAAGGACCATTCAAATTCCAGAAGATTGTGACGGTTGCTGGCCAACCAGATCAGATAGTTGACAAAGAGCTGGATGAGCTGACACCTAAAGAAAACAAATTGGTAAATCTTGATAAAAAGGCGAAGTTCATCATGTTCAGAGCTGTAGACGAAGACAATTTCCAAAAGATCAAGCATCTCAAAACTGCCAAAGAGATGTGGGATAAAGTCTGCGAGCTAAGCGAAGGAAACAACGCTATCAAAGAACACAAGCTCAGTGTGGCTCTTGAGGAGTTTGAAAATTTCAAAATGAAGTCTGGTGAAACGATTGATCAGATGGATACCAGATTTACCAAAGCCCTGAATGAAGTTCTAAGATTTGGTAAAGAATTTTCGAACAAGGAGATCACAGCAACGGTTCTCAAGGCCTTGCCACCGAAATTCAACATGAAGGTGACAGCCATGGAAGAATCAAGGGATTTAGAGAAGATTTCTCTTTCCGAACTGTTCTCATCTCTCAAAGCTTATGAGTATCATATGCCAAGATTGGGATTAGAAGTGTCAACCAGTTCAGACCCTACTGCTGCTCTAATGGCGTCAGACAAGTCAAGAAAATCAGCAGACAAGTCAAAACAGAAGACTGTGCTGAGTTCAGAAAAGGGATACACTGCTGACGACGTTACCCTACTGCTAAATGATTTCAAGAAGTTCTACAAGAAGAAAATGAAATTAAAATATAAAAATGCTACTTCATCTTTTTCTGATCATTTTCAGGAAAACAGGGATTCCTACAAAGCAAAACTTAGAGACTACCCTAAAGAGGAGTATGGGCTCTTGATCAAAGACCATCCAACCTCATCATCTGAGAAGTTTGCTGAAAAGGAAAAGCGTGCCAAAAGGGAGCGAAAGCTTAGTAAGAGCAAAACAAAGTTAGCTGATGCAGCAAAGCTAATAAACTCCTGCACATCTCATTCAGACCGTCAGTCGTCTGATAAAGAATTTGAAGAAGTACCTGAGACCCTATGCTTAACTGCCATAGAATTTGATGATTCTGAAAACTGAGGTAACTTCTACCAATTAAATGAAATGCACTATTTGAATCGATTGAATAAATGCTGAATTTCAAATTCAAATATTGTTTGTGCACTTGCCAAGCTTAATGAAGAGATGACTCTGCTAAAAAGAGCAAATCAGATCACTGAAACTTCAGGTTGAAAAAACCTCAATAATTAGCTGACTACCAAAAAGCTTGAGCATGAGAATGAAACTCTAAAAGCTGAGTATGCAATTTGTTTTGAAAATATAAATAAACCTGAAAGAAGTAATTGCATCATTCTCTAAAAAGAAAATCAGAGGCTTAAGAGAACAAGTCTACTGATGCTCAATAGGTTAGAAAACCTAGTAAGCTACCTAAGACAAATCAGACTACTAAAACTCATCAGCGAGTAAGCTGAAATAAGCTGCTGATAGGAGTAAAATTAAAGTGGTATCAAGTCTGTTGAATCTAAGGAGAGTTATTAAATAACTCAGGTAAGAAATTGAGGTTAAAATGAATTATTTGGCTAGAATTTGAATCACATTATGATAATTGTTATTTCAACATGCTTTATGCCTAATCACATTATCATGATGATCATGTTCACTGTGCTGATTGCCATCCTCATCTCAATATGCATGCTTATCACATATTTCATGCATCTTACCTTGCTTATGAGCTATGTTTTAATCATGACCAACAAATGTTGAAAAACAACAAGTGGTATTATCATGATAAAACATAAGTCACTAGATCATCACGTGTTAAAGGTTACACTAACCATGCTGGACCCAATAAACAAGGGGTACCAAAAACAGTCATCTGTTTTGCAGGTGAAACACATGTGAGATGACAAAAATGAGTTGACTGCCTTGCAAATATCACCAAGTTCAACAAGTGGTATCACCAACTATTCATGTGGTATCAGTCAACCATGTGACAACAGAAATTGGTTTGTTGATTTTGGATTCATAAGTTGAGGGGGAACTTATCAGAAGACTAACCCAGAACAGCTTACTGGAATTCAACGGCTGAGTGTCTTTGAAGAGAAACTCTCATCAGACTACTTGACCACGAATTCTTGAACTTAGGGGGAACGTGTACGACTAGCGGTACTCCTAAATAAAAGATGAAGTTGTCAATAAGTCAAAATGAAGCTATCAGAAGACTGCTTCTTATCAGCTGACTAGAACTCAACAGCCAAGTGATTTTCAAGAATGTACTACACCAAGTGGTATCAGCAAGTGCTATCACATCAACAAGTGATATCAGCTGACTAATCTGATTTGTATCCATACAAGTAGTATCAGACTACAAGTAGCTTCAGACTACAAATGGAATCAGACCACAAGTGGTATCAAGTGGTAAAAATTCTTGAAATTAAGAGGAAATTTTCTAGCTGGAGTGATAAACGGCAACGAAGACTACCTCGATCAGCCAAGTGCTTACCTACCTGTCTTCAGCATACTAGTTTGCAATCTCATGGAAAAGAAGTTATCACAAATCCTAAAAAGGGGGAAGGATAAAATGGAGAAGAAAAGATGCAACTAAAGTTTTGGTGTTGATGACAAAAAGGGGGAAGATGGATGCAACTAAGAACCCTTTAAGCAGAAGATCAGAAAGGGAAAAAGAACCATCACATGCAAGTGGTACTTTTAAAAAGTTGTATCGGACCAAAAGAATTTCCATCTCAAGGCATGAAGACTAAATCTGAAGACTTAAGATTGGTTCTTAGTTGAAGGTTTTGTCATCATCAAAAAGGGGGAAATTGTTGGTTAATATTGGAGAAGGTTTTGAAGATGACAAAAAAGGTAATCTGGAAGTCATCAACTAAGAACTGAACAGCTTAGTGAAACCTATCTCATGGTCTGAAAGCTATGTGACCGAATCAGCAAAGTGGGATATCAGATAGGTGTTATCAGCCGAGTCAAGATAGATGTGTTCATTCTTGAATCAGCCGAGAAGCCATCAGCCGAGTGATCAGCAAAGTGATCATCAGCAGAGTATTTCCACCAGCAGAGTGAAGACGGTCAGGAAGCTTATCAACGGGAACCAGCTATGAGCTGAGAGCATTAAATGCGATTGACATAAAGCAAACATCCGTACAACAGAGTGTACAGTGCAACAGTTGCAGGGAGCCGTTCCGCGTGTCAGGACCAGAACTCGAGGACTGTAGATTCCTGCCAACCTTCAACGGGCAGAAATTTCAAATCCGAGGAGTATAAATAGAAGACATAACTGAAGATCTAAAGAGAGCTTGCATTATTCAAGATCACGTCTTAAGAGCGAGATCCATCAGTTGAGTCGTCTGATCGTAAGCAAAGTCATCTGTTGACGAAGCTTTTTGTTGAAGAAACAGAGATCATACGTTGTCTGTCTTAGTGACTTTCAACTGAGAATAGAAGGAGTGTATATCCATCTTTGTGAGTGATATAGCTTCTTAGTATAGGTTTTTTGAGTGATTACTTGTACTGAAAATAGCGTGAGGAGTGTAGATCCGCCTAAGTGAGTGATCTAGCTTCAGAGTGTAGGATTTCTGTGTGATTTCTTACAGCGCACTTGTGGCTTTTCATTTGTTGATCAGCGCAAGCATTGTATACTTGATTACTTTGTGTTTTCTAGTATAACCCAAGATATGTGTGACTTGGAAGAGTGGACTAAAGGATTTTTATCCATATAACCACTATAAAAATCCTGTGTGTTTGATTTAATGTTTGCTTTACTTTGCATATTTTTGAAAGAACTCAAACATACGATTTAATCAAAAGATTTTAAAAGGAGTTGTAAAAACTGGGGATAAAATCTTTTGAGTGAGAAAACTTAAAGAGGAACAGCTTGGTGAAAAACACTTTGAATATCCGCTGCCAACTAGTTTCTAAAAACTCTGATTTAACATCTGAAATCAGCTGAGTGAAAATCAGATGAGTGGTCAACTCTGCTGATAAAGCTTTGTGCGCATCAGCTTAGTAGTCTTACAAATCTCGATCAGCTTAGTCTGCTAATTTGAAAAGTTAGAGAAAAAGTTTTAAAGTTTTCAGAGGTCTATTCACCCCCCCCCCCCTCTAGACCTCATTGACCACTTTTGGGACCAACACCGTTACGTTAGGTGCCGTTAATGTAAATTTAATCGTTAGATCGCAAGTATTTAATCACAAGCACATGTATATTTTTATATTAAATAAAATTAAAATTAAATTAACAAAGGGTAACTTGTTTAACCGGTTAGTGTAGAATTTAATTAGTTACAAAACACTCTTTCTCTTCTTTTATCGTAACCCTACTGCCATCCCCTTCTCATCCGCCAACCACCGCCAACCAGGCCAACCGCGTTCTGCCTCCGCCACACTGCTCACCATCAGGTTCTCCTCTACTTCGTTGTAATTAAAGTCAGGAATTTTGCTGTATTTTCTCTTTTCCTAATGAATTTCTTGTTAATCTCAAACAAGAAAATATAATTTCTTGTTAGTATTAAATATTGTTATTAGTATTGATTGTTCCTCCCTTCTTAAATTCTTGTATTGCAATTAGAGGAGCCAATTCATGATTACCACTTTAAGATTTGAACTTGCCCAATTGACGACCAATCATATTAAACTTTACTTGTTACCTTTAGCGGAGCATGTTATCAGTCTTAGTTGTAATTTGACCAATGAGATTAATTGTTAATATTGGAATTGCTATCAGATTTTACTAAATTAAGTTTAGAATTTAGGGAAGCATTGATAGTAACCTACAATATGTTATTTAAATGCTCCAAATCCTTGAAAGATTAAGAAGTGCATCCCAACTTTTTTGGAAGTAAAACAACTCAAGCATAAGCCTAACTTTTGAGGGAATTATGTAGCTCTGATATGAAATCCTTTAGCCTCCTAAGGTATTTAAACGGAATAATATGTAAATTGATCCAAGTAAAGAATATGTCATGTACAAAAACAAATTTTATTAATATTGTAGTACTTTTATTTAGAATACACTAGATTTGATTGTGAGCTATTCATCATTAAAAATTGCAAGTTAGAATGTTTAACTAACGGTTGGGACATAAAACTTAGAACAATAAGATAAATCCTATTGGCTAGATCTATGAATTGGTGCTCATGATAGAGATTCTAAGTTTTTCTTATGATTGTTATCCACATTATGTTTTTTTTACTTATTTATGGTAGTTTGGCCATGAATGATTTTTGTAAATTTATAGTTGTTATTTGTTTTCAATTCGACATTTGATATGGTCTAGTTCTCGTTACTCCGTAGAAAAACATCAATGTATTTCTTTTTCTAACCTAGGTGGTGTATACTATTTGAATTTGGGACGGCTAATGCAATAAAAAAATTCTTGAAAATTTTGTCTATCATTACCATGTTAGCAGTAAATAGATTGACTTGGAAAATTTGGACGACTTCAGATAAATTTGTTGCCAACAACGAATCAAGCGACAATCAAAGATAGTATTAAACACCAAATAATGTTTTACCTTTCAGAAAAATATTTGGATGGCAATACTATCTTTGGTCATTATTTGACTCGCTGTTGGCAAAGTTTGAACATGTATATGTTTCTAACGTGTGTCACGCTTTGCTTGTTTTTTTAAATAGGAGTGAATATCAATGCCAGATGAATGATTATCAGACTAAATTAGCAAACTTTGGATATTTTACTGCGGTCTTGTATACATATCAGTATCCTAAAGACATTGAAGTAAAACTGTACAGATCAATGCAAAGTAGTGGTTAATAAGAAGGAAATAAAACCCAAAACTTGAATGGGAAACTAAGTCTCTGACTTTATGTAGTGGAGGTTTTAACTAGTGAGCTATTTTAGTACAACATATGTTTATAATTAGATGAAAAGTAGGATTATTGTATTCATCAGTTTATTATTAATGTCGGAGTCGATAAATGTGAATTTGAGTTACTTTTGGATGGCCTTGCTTCGATCAATAAAGACACAAAAATCGATGAGCTTAGCTTATTTTTACTATTGGTAGTTTACGAATAATGTCTGCTTATTATCAGTCTTTTTATCCTTGCTAAATTTTCTAAAACGTTTAACAATAAAGTTTAGGAGAATTGGTTAAAGTCATGTTATGGACGGCCCCTATTATATAGTATTTATATTCCATGATATGATTCCAATTCTTCAATTTAAGCCAAAATTGTCTATGTTAAGTTCTAGATGTTGTATCATTTGCGCACTTCAACTATTTGAGGAATTGAGTATCCATTATAAGGAATGAAGAATTGAATATGATTTTAAAGGAGCATATAACATACGATGTTGAGCAGTTACATTATAACTTTTGCCTGCAAAATGTTGGTATACCTCAAGGAAGCTATTAAAATTCGATTATTGTCAAAAATACATAAATCATCTATGATATGAAATTCTTAAGCCTACTAAGGTATTTTTGTTGAATAGTCCACCTTGATTCGTAAGCAAAAATCATTGACTGAATGTGTTTATTATATAATTAACATCTTTGTGAAACTTTATAACATGATTGCAGGATTCAAGGATGACGGATTCAATTATTGGTCAGCAGAAGACGAGGTAACTTACCCCACTTTTAGTATAATTAAACTTTTTTCCCTTTGAATTGTAGTATATACACTTGTTTTTCATGTTAATTGTCATTCAAATTTGAATTTTTGGAGCAAATATTAACATTTATATTTTTTATATGATGCATTATTTGTATTTTGACCGGATTGAATCACAATACTTAGTTAAGAGATCATGTTAATATTTCTTATGTTTTGAACAAGTCATGTTGTTCCAAATTTATTTACATGGTATACCTCTGTGTGTAGATCGAAAAGAAGAAAAAGTGCAGTTGTAAATAGTAGGAATGTTCGTGCAAAATCTGAAAAAGAAAAGGTGAAAAGGCCGGGATCTGCATGGATTTGGTTCTAGTAAGTTATATATTTGTATCATGCTAGATATGATTGTGATAATGTGGTTATTGTTAGATACATTTTGATTTTTGGTTTTGTTGCCTAATAAAAAAAAGTTCAAGTTATATTGGATACATTCATATATTATTTTCATAACTATTGGTATAGTAACTCATTTGTCAAATAAAAGTAAGTATATAGAGGAAATGAAACATTTCTTCTAAATATTGTCTTCCTTGACGGTCATTACACGTTTATATGTGAAATTATAATCATTAAGCAAGCACAAATTTAGTAGATTGTAACTGCCGCTTTTGTGAACTCCAAAAAAGTTAAATGAATTGCACTTTTAGTCACATAGTACTAGATCCTTTTCATCAGTTTCACTTTTTTAAATCTATAGTAAGACATGAGATTAAAAATGGTGAGAGTCTTTAATCTCCATGGACCTTGATTGAATTTTGTTTCCATGGACCTTGACTGGATTTTGTGATAGTGTGACTTTAATGTTTCTTTTATTAAACTGAATTTTTTTGTCATACAGCAAACACGAACCATAAAAAATGAAGAGTGCTAATATTGATGGAGGAAATTGTTTGAATACAATTGGAGAAAAGGACTTGATGGAGCATATAAAGGAGAAATATCATTCACTTTCGCATAGTGAAAAATTACATTTTATCAAAATAAACAACGATAAAAAGGCAATGTACAAAGAGTACAAAGAAAAGTTGCCCCAAGGAGTCCCAAAGGTTAGCAAGAGATCATGTTTGCATGCATGTTGTTGAAGTATTATATTTATATTAATGTTATATTTTTTTCTATAACTCAAAATTCAGGACACAATTTGCACTCGTATGTCAGTGATAGGAGCATACGATGTGATGTCGAAGCTAACCGAAGAACAAAACGATTATGTGAGTTTGATAGGGTTAGATGGTATTTTGGAACTAAGACCTTTTAAGATCTGTAGAGAATTATGTCTATATTTGGTTAATGAATTTGATTGTGACACTTGCATGCTAAGCATCAACGGAAGGAAGATTAGTGTTGGTCCTAGTGATATTAGTCATGTATTGGTTTAAAAGATCATGGGGTTAGAGTTCGTACATGTGTGCCATCTGATGATATTGCAATAGATTCCAGTTATTTGAAACTAAACAAATTGAAGGCTGACCTAGTAAATATGGAAGATGCAGATGAGCAATTTAAACGTAAATTTGCTATTTATATGTTTGGAATTTTTTTTTTGTCCTGCTAGTGGATAAGGGTTTTTTGTCCATTGTCAAGGATATTAACAAACTTGCTGAAATAAACTTAGCACATCTTGTATTTGACTGTTTGGTGCAAGGGATACGAAAGGCAACAAACAAAAAATATGTATGTACGTGGTTGCTTGGCAATTTTGATGGTAAGTGTCATTTAAATTTTAAGTCCTTATTTTAAATCCTTTATATGAATTTTTTTCATGCAGATATTTTTCCTTGGACATATCAGATCAGAATCTTTATCTTTGCAAAAAGGTTTGATACCTCGCCTCAGTTTGTGGGATAAAGATGCAGTCAAACTAAGGGTGGATGTTGTAATAGCATCAGATTGGTATAAACAAAAAAAGGTCCAACATGCAGTATTAACACTTGCTTACCTAAGACGAGTATACCTTCCGGTGTTGACAACGAACAAGATGATAAAAACCAAGAATCTAAAAGTGAGAGTGATTTTCATCAAAAGGTTAGCCAAAGTAACATTGGACCACAATTATTGCCAGTGAGTAAACCAGTTCTAGATCAGCTATGTAGCATAAATGCTAGGTTAGGTGAACTTGAGAAGCTGACATTAGATGTTAAGAAAGAAATTGACGGAGTCAGGATGGATGTTAAAAATGAGTTGGAGGCTATTGCAAGTATGGTGGACACTTCTCTTAGTGTTATTTTACAAGAGTTGCAAAAGAGATCTAATATTCCCTATGAATGCAAGAAGTGCAACTCTAAAGACTCCACCTATCTTAAAAAGAAGAAAGACTTAAATCCTCTGTACAACGAAAAAAATGATGTTGCTTGTAATTCTGTGTCATCAGCGAGCAATTATGTTGAAGAAATAGATTGTGAAAGTGGTGTACAAAGAGTAAATGTAAGAGTGAGACGAAAATTAAAGTCAAAAGCTTCTTAGACTACTCTGTCAGCAACACTAGCCCATAAAATTAAACTCCGAAACCAAAGGGTGAAGAAACTTGGTCCGTATAAGAAGTCGCCATGGGTTATCGATAAGTCTAGACATAAGAGTTCTAATAAAATGGCTAACTCAGGCAATGAAACAAAAAATAAGGTATGACTATATTATTGTAATTCTTTTCTTTATATTCTTTATGATAATTTAGAAATTTTAAGCTTAACTCTTTTGTTTGATGTTTAGCATGATGGAGTAGCCAACGTTGATAAACGTTCATTGCCGAAGAAGAAAAATTGTATGCAAATGGACGAATGATGTGACAGTCCACAAACTCCTTGAGTTTTTGTGGGATAAAAGCTCTCTAGATTTAGGGTGGGTTGAAATAATATATTACAATATTTTATATTGTGTTTGTTCTTATTTACTTTGACTTACATGCAAATTATTTAATAGAGAAATGATTGTGGATTTGGGACTTGAGCAAGCGTACCGCTCAAGCATGATATTATTATCCGGTATAGAATGGGTATCCAGTGAGGTCAATATTCTATCCAAAATTTATCTTTTGAGATACACAAATTTTAATTTTTTACACAATAAATAGTAATCATTAAATTATAGGACATATTATAAACTTAGTTTCTATAATAGAGAAGAGAAAGATAACGCAGTTGGAATTTTCCAATGTCTTGATTAAGCCTTTAATAATAAAAACATATTACTTAGTCAGCTCAAATCAAGCAATAATACTATAAATTTTTAAAACATTGGAATTTTCCTTTGTGGCAACGGCAAAAGTTTGAAAATAAAAATTTGAATCCTCATATTATCACTTCTTAATTACCACGTTATACATTTTTGAGTCGAAGGTTGAATTAGAAAGAAGTGTCTTATACCTAAATATACAGTGGCAAATACAATTGGTTCATTTTTGGACTTAATTTAGAAATTGTGTTTCAGTTGGAATGAATTAATTTGAACAAAAAGTAAGAATTATGAAATCCATATTGGAATCATTTGATAGTCATTCGAGGTTTCCGAATTTATACTTGTGCCTAAATTTGTATTCAGTGTTGATTTTATGAGAAAATATGAAAATTGTTTTAGAATTTATTTATAACGGTAGACTTCTAGGTGAGCACACGGGATCATATTTTTTTTCTAAAAAAATAGTTTAAAAGTAATAACAATAAAAATAATATAAAACTAATTAAACAGTACAACAAATTAAATAATAATAATCGAGAGAAATTATATCATGACTCGGCAACATACACCAACATTTCGCGAATAAATCAGTCAATAAATATGCCCCCAAATCCTCAAAAACAGCACAAGAAAATAAGCAGTATTTGCATCCAAATGAAGATGTTTAGCAAAAATATCAATTTCTTTCATGACGATGTTCGATTAGTCGATCGTCTTGCCCCAAGCTATGTAACTATCTTGCGACTCGAACTCCTGAAAAAGTATTTACAAAAGGCCTGATTTATAACTGGAGTGAATTTCAAAAATACCCCCTACACTTTGTCGAATTAGTAAATAAAACATGTATTATTTTTGTTAGCAAAAATCCCCCTGTGTTATTCTTTTAGAGGCAAAAAAATCCTCCCATGTCGGAATACATAATTTTCAGGAATAACAACAATTATACCCTACAAAAAATTGCTAAAGCACCCCTCTTAACCTAAAATTATCAATAATTAACTGTGAAAATTGACGGAAAAAAAACACGTTCACTTAAAAGATTGTCAATAACCTCCCTAGTGACTTATGAAATAATTTCAAATGACTTTTTTTTGCTAATAAAAAAATAACCCGGGGGTGTTTGCTATTAAACATAATGCAAGGGATTTTGCCAATTAAGCAAAGCATGGGAGTATTTATGCATTTAGCTGATTTACAATTGATGAAGTCCAAACAAAAGAATGCTGAAATAAGAAGAAAAGCTTACAAGTTGGCTCAACCTAAAATCGGGAGGTGTATCGAGGTCTATGTTAGGTGGATCAATTCCTTGGAAATTATTCTCAAGCATTTTCCATGCTTTATCATCCACATTTGATTGGATTATTGAAAGGGCATTTTGGTCTTTGACCCTCACATTTTTCAAGGCCTTTCTTTGTGGTTGAGTTCATACTCTTCTACATTTGGATACACCATCATTAATGGTTATCTTTTGTTAATTTTGGAAATGGAAACCCTCCACTAGTACTTGCCACATTGATTATAGCTTATAACACTTATTTGGTTATTTGTAATTGTGGTTATACACCCCGTGGCTCTGATGCCACTTTGTTGGGCGCAACGGAATTACAAATAACCAAAAATAAGCACACAACTCGGGGAGTGGGGAAGAGTACCGATGAAGCAACCACACATGCAGATCGATACAGAGACAAGAAATTCTACACAAGAAATCTCATGGAGGAGGAGATTGAAAGAATAAATTACTTCAACTAATACTCATTCAGTTTTTCTCTACACAAAAAAAAAAATAGAATTTCTAAACTCTAGCTCTACTCTAATTTTCTCTGCCTAGACTACTTTATTTTTGCATACAACTTTTCTTCATATGTTGTTTTTCTACTTCTTTTCTACTTTTGAATTGTGAAGAAGGAGACTCATGTTGATAGAAGAAGAAGTCATATCTCTAAAGAACAAACTCACAATTCAAATTTCAAATGAGAGATATCTCAATCTTCTGAACTCTAGCTTAACAATCAAAAGATAAAGACTTAGTCAAATAATAATATATTCAATATCTTTAGCTAGAGGTCATGATTAGTTTTAAATTCAAAATTCAAATTCCAACATTTAGCATTCCATATTGTTCATGGGAAATTGTTATTATTTCAATTTTTACTTTGGTTAGAAATGTGCATGGGTTATTGAATTCAACATCCCATACTTCATAGTTTTGCTTACTATGTGTTTCACTATAAAAGCGAGTCCGTTTATGCTGGTTGAAAATCATATTACAATTGACATTTCATATCTAACAATAATATGGCCATAAAACTCACAAGTCTATTTCCATTTCTCCTTCTCCTGGCTTTGCGTAAGTATACGTATCTTGTTTTTAACTAATATGTTAGTATTTTTGAAATATGTAGCCTTTTGAATATTGTGAACATCATATGTATCATCAAAATTGATGTTGTTAAAATAATTGAATATTAACACTTAATTTCTCTTTATACACATGAATGAATACAGAAGAGTTGATGATTTGGTCGGGCGAAGCAGCTACGTGCGAGGCCCCAAGCAGATTATTCAAAGGGCTTTGCTTTAGTCGTAAAAATTGTGGAACAATATGTGAGAAAGAAGGCTTCTTATTTGGACAATGTCGAACGCTTAAATGCACATGTGTGAAAGATTGTGGAAGTGGAGGGAGTGATCCAGGTCAAGGCCCTCCTGGCGAGGGGCCACCCGAACAAGACCCTCCAAGCGAAGGGCCACCGGAACAAGGGCCTCCTGGCGAGGGCCCACCTGAGCAAGACCCTCCGAGCGAAGGGCCTCCAGAACAAGCCCCTCCTGGTGAGGACCCACCCGAGGAAAGCCCTCCCAGTGATGGTGATGACGATGGAGATCAGGGAGGACCAGATGGCGGTGACGGTGGCAAAGGAGGATCCTCTGTTTTCAACAGGAAGACTTTGATTCGGTTCTAATTAATTTCTAATAATTATTGGTAGGGAATGGTTGTCATTATGTAATTTCTCATCTCTCAATTCTGAGAAATATTTTTTTTAATAAAATTTTACTTTTAAGATTATACAAGACTTTAACTGATATGCACTTCACATTTTGTCAATATTTGGTGTGGGATATATTTATAGTGGAAATACAAAGTATAATTTGATAAAATATTGATTTGGATGAGAAGGTGCTCAATTCTGAGAAATATTTTTTTTAATAAAATTTTACTTTTAAGATTATACAAGACTTTAACTGATATGCACTTCACATTTTGTCAATATTTGGTGTGGGATATATTTATAGTGGAAATACAAAGTATAATTTGATAAAATATTGATTTGGATGAGAAGGTGTTGTGCTCAAATTTGAAAAGGAAATACTTAGTAGCCTATGGAAAAAGCCCATATCAGAGTATGCAATTTAAGTCTTGCCATTAACTCTTGGCTTTGGTATAGCCCAGGTGCCCTCAATTTAAGTTCTATCTTCATATTTCCCTTCCACTTTAATTTTCAAGCTGCTAAGTATGATACATTATTAACAAGTTTCCTCTTGTCCAATGTAATCCTAGAGCTGGAAAAATTGTTACAATTGTTCTCTTGCTATATATATACCTGTTAATTTCAAGGGTAAATTACGATACCCCTTGATGTAAGACCTAATTATAAAAATTCTCATCACATATTGAGTATTACAAAAATCCCCCTCATGTTTGTCACCTTCTTACAATTAACCCCTTTCTCCTAAAATATTCCAATTTGCTAATTGTTATATTCTATAAATTATAAATATTATAATCATATATTTATTACCAAAATAATTGATATAATTTATAATTGCCCATAAATTTGAGATAGAAGAAGATGATGTGTCAAGAAGAAGAATAAAAAAAGTAACAGAAGGTTTGTAATTATGGTCATATACAAAATAGGTAAAATTACTTTCGTTTTTTGTGTTTTCTCTAAAAACACGTAATGAACTGTATTAAGAAAATTGATAAATTATCTCATATTTGAGATTTTTCTAGAAATGCTTGTCAAAAGAACTTAGTTTCATAAACTTTATCCATGAAAACACATTTTCAGAAAATGAGATGCCAAAAGAATAAGCTCGTAGTATTTTTTAATTTCAATGTTACTCTGGCCTCAAATAGCAAAATTGTTCTCTTGCTAAATAAGTGAGTCTCTCTATTTCAATAGGGATAAGGGCTATCAATGGATCAAATTTGGGTCGGATTAGACTCGATTCTGATCCGATTTAATTTGTGTTGGATCGGATTTGGATCGAATCCAGGTCTTGCTCGGATCGAAGTTTCTGAACTTCAACGGATCTTCGTTGGATTCGAATGGACATCAGATCTTTTTCGGATCCAGTTATATCAATATTTTTTCCTAAATAAGTTTGTTAACTTTACGATTTTATTTAATGTAGCTCACATGTTTAATAAAAATGTTTAATTATTTCATGTTTGAAGACAACCTAGCTACGTGACCTGTAAGGCCATCTCCAGTGGAGATGGCGGGGCGGGGCTGGGCAGGGCGGGCTTGGGGGTCAGGGCGGCGAGGCGGGGCTGGGAACTGGACGAGCTCGAGTTTTGTGGCGGGACTCTTGCGCCTCGCTGCAAAACTCGAGCTCGCGTGAGGAAGAAGCACGCGCCCCTCTTTAAGTCAGGTGGTGCAACTTGGCGCCACCTGATTGGTTTTTTTTTCTTTTATTGATTTGTTTTAATAAATTGTAAATAATTGTTTAATATTTAATAAATATAAAAATAGATTTTGTTAGCGCGCATTTAATAAAAATGTATAGCTAACATTGAATGCAAAAATTGGGTTTGTTTGGGAGCCTCCAAATTGAGCTGCATTTGTGTCCGCGGGTTGTGGGCTCGCACAAGTCTTGAAGGTCTGAAGTGAATTTTGATTCATGATTTGCATCCCACCCACCTGTGCATGAGGGAAGAGAATTTTGATAGCTAGATTGTTGTACCACTACTGTTAAAATCATATATAAACCTCAAGAGTTTTCTTTCAAATTCAAATGTGGGATAAAACCACTTCTATTTCTTTTTTTCATTTCAAAGGGTGATCTTTGAGCGACAATTTCTCATTCACCCAAATTCCGATCTGGACATAGCTTATACTGTAGTTCACATACGATTATTGATTTGGATAGGGAAAGGATACTGACCATAAGAATTACTGCAAATATGTTAGAGGCTGGACATCGACAAAGGAATGAAAAGATGCTCCAACGTCAAAGGGAAGACGACGCAATGAAAATTCAAAAAGAAGAGCTTGAATACGAGGAACAAATTATGTCGATGTACTGTTTTTCATTCACTCCAGATACAAAGTTGTATTGGAAGAATAAGAGAAAGCAAATACAACAAAAAAGTCTTCCCCGAGACTTATTTGGAGGTTCATCGAATGAAGGAAATGATCGATTCCAGGGGGAAAATCATTAAAATAATGTAATTCGTGTGTGTGTCGTTTTTTTAATCTTCTTTGTTGTATTTCCTTCTTGTTTGTTGTATTTTCTCTCTTGAATCAATTTTAATTTTATTATTATCAACTCTCTTTAATTTTAATATTTAAATATTATTATTATATAATTATTAATTTAATTATAATATTAAAATATTTATTATTATTGTTTCTATCATTATCATTATTATTAATATTAATATTAAAAAAAAAAATTATTATTATAATGGTAAGAGTGGAGAATAAATTAAATTGGAAGTAATTGAGGCTCGAAGCCCTGCCATTGGAGACGACCAGGCAGAGCTAGGGCCAGCCCCAGAGCTCGGAGCCCCAACCCAAGCTCTACCATTGGAGATTCCCTAACACCAGGGTCGTCCCAAGTGCTAGGCAACTTGGGTCGTCACCTAGAGCCTCCAGTTCGGAGGGCCCCAAAATTTATATTTCGGCCCCTTGGATAATTTAAAAACTAAATATTGTTAATTTTATTAATTTGATTTTTATATTATGTATTTTGGCTAATTTGATTAGACTTTCTTTTCATGGATGGGAGGTCTAGGGTTCAAATCCAATTAGTGACTTTTTTTTTCCAATATTTTAATTGTTCTATGTTCTTTAACCTTTTTTCTTTTTTAATAATTGTTCATCTTTTTTATTTTTCTTTCGTAGAAATTATTCTTTTAATCCCTTTCATTTCTTAATAGTTTCTTGTCAAATTTTTTTCTAAATAAATACTTTAAAAAAACAATTTTTTAATAATTAAAAAGAAAACGGTTTTTTTCTTTATAATACGATTTTTTTGCTTATTACTTTCTTACTCAGTTCATTGCAAAAAAGAATTTCACCCCTAATAAAATTGTCTAGCTCCATCCATATTTATATATATATGTGTATCTTCTTCTTGGTTTTATATACGATGTGTAACTTTATCTATACCATGATAATATATAATTAATTGAGTTAAGAATGTAACGGAATAAAATAAAGTCAAGCAGTCAATTACGATATTTATGAAAGAATGAAATAGAGTTAAGAGTGTACGTATATTTGTAAAATTTGCTTCGACTAGAATAATATTTTCAATATTAAAAATTATAAAAAAATTCACAATTGAATCTTTTAAAAATTAAGTGGATTTGTTATTGAATTATCTATCTAACAAATAATATGTTAGAGAAAATAAATTGTCAATGTATAATTAAAATGTTTGCATTTTAAAATAAATTGGGCCCGAAATTTAAAATTCGCCTATGACCCCAAATGTCTAAAACCGGTCCTGCCTAACACTCTCCAGGTTCATGCATTTTCCCCCTTCTTCCAGTTGTCATTGTTTTAGACTATATATTCGATTGGATCCCACTTTTAACAACCCTTATCAATAGGCCCATTTGAATGTATGTTTGTAGGGCTATCAATGAGGCGGATTTCATTCCAGATTCGATCCGAATTCTGTTCGATTTATTAGGATAATTGTCCGATTCGAGCAAGATCCGAATCCAATAGGATCGATCCGATATAAATGGAGTTGGATCTGGATGAGCCTGATCCAACCCGAATGTAGATGAGACTGATCCGACCCATTGACAGCCCTATATGTTTGTATCAAGGGTTTTTAAATATTGAAGTTTATGCAAAAAAAAAAAAAATAGTAAAAAAATTATTTGAATACCCATTTGTATCCCACGGGTAGAACTCCGGGAGGTGTAGGAGCAATTTGTCTAAACACTCCTCTTTTCGATAATGAATCAAACTCAGCCTGGATTTCTTTTTCCCATTTCGGCCAATCATCCCTTTGTTTGCACTCGTCCACCGATCGAGGCTCAATATCATCACTTGATATAATTTAAGTAGCTACTGTGTAAGCAAACACATCATTGATGATTATTTCATCCCGATGCCACTCCTCATTAATGCAAACCAACCGATATTTTCCTATTCTCGGGGATGGATAATGATGTCGAGGCGTCCCCGACGTCGTCTCCAAGACGGGTCCATAGTCCAGAACTATTTCATGAGATGGATTGGGTGGGATCCCAATGGTAACGGTGCTAACCAAATTTAACAGTTATGCATTCGCCCGCTTTCGAGGATGCAAATCATTTTATGCAATTGGTCTCCCCCTCTTATGGGCCGGGAGATATGATTGATTAGTTGGGATTGATGGCCTTCCCATATTTTGTCCCTCTTGGACTTTTATCCTTGCAGGCACATTTGCAGCTTGTATATGAGATCTCGTCACTTTAGCCAAGTCAGAGAATGAGTTTGGCATGTTATTGGCTATTTTATGAAGTTCAGTTATTCTACGTACTTCAGATTCTCTGACTACTGCAGGGGGATAGTGATGAGTGACAGTGGGGTTTTTCCACAGAACTACACGCCGTTCATCTTGAACGTTAGTGTGAACGTTCTTTCCTCCCCCTAACGTCGGGAAGACAGTCTCATCAAAGTGACAGTCCGCAAATCGTACGGTAAAGAGATCGCCTGTCAAGGGTTCCAAATATCTTATAATAGATGGCGATACAAATCCCAAATATATACCAATTTCGATGTTGAGGTCCCATTTTAGTCCGATGTGACGGAAAAATCGGTACATATATTGCGCACCCAAATGTGCGTAAATGGGAAATGTTTGGTGTATGCCCGTATACCAACTGTAACGCAAAGTAAGGTTGGGTCGCAGTGGGCCTCAAACGTACTGACATCGCTGCATGCAATATTGCATAGCCCCAAGCAGAGATCGGGAGTTTGGTGCGCATAACCAAAGTCCGAGCTATTCTGTAAGTTCTTAATAAGTGCCTCCGCTAGGCCATTTTTGGTTATGTACATGTGCTACCGAATGTGGTGCATAAAAAGCCTCTTTAATGGCTAAAACCGTGTCATTTGACAACATAAGGTGGACTTTTCCAAAGTCATCTTTCAAATCACATGTGTCAGATATTGTTGTCATAGAAGTCTTACTAGGCATTATCTATACTGTTAAAAAAGAGAAGCTTGTTTTTACTCACAAAGTGACGGTTGTGACCATGCTACACCAAAAAATTGTCACTTTCCAAAATTACCCTTTTTTCAAAATTTAAAATTACAAAACACAAAAACTACCCAATAAAGAAAAACTTACCTTTTTTCACTATGATCACCATGAAAAAGCCACGGTTGATTCTCCATTACTCAATTCCCCCTCATATTTCTTTCCTCTTTCTATTATTTATCTTTTGATGTTTATTGATTTCTTAATATTTCTTCAACGTAAACTATAATTGTTCTTTATTTCATGGTTTCAGGGACGATGAATGGAACTTACTATTTTGATGGATGGATGATACTATGGAATGTGACATAATACCCGGACAAGAAAAGAGAAACAACATGCGTGAGTTAATTTTAATTATCTATTTGCCTTTCTTTTGTGTGTCTTCGGTTAAAGTCAACATGTGAAATGTACTTTTCTTAGTTGAAAATTTGCATATATTTTATGCATATTCAAATTTATTATGATATATTATAAAAAATTAATATGCCAAGATAAATTAAAATTCAAAGAATTCTACACTCGCGAGTACCGCGTGCCACGGCTGCTAGTTTTAATAAAGTATGATTTATCCCTTAGGATAGTGTGCGTAGTTGCACTATTAGCTAGCCATTATTCCCCACATGTTATGTCTAGAAATCAAATATATTCCAGTATTTAACATTTATTTGAAAAAGTAAATCGAGCTAATATCACTAAATACCACAATAATCAGATTAAAACGAAGCCTCTCAAATGTAGTCCAAAATAAAGCAAACATAGTTCAAATCTGAATATGGTTCAAAATATGACCACCCAGAACAAAAATGTCTGAAAAACCAACAACTGATTGTCCACAAGTTTAAAAAAACATAAAAGTCTTTTGATGATCCTCAATTTATGAGTAGTCCAACCAAAGGACCTCGTCCATGTGTTTATTGATTAGAATCATAGCCTCAACTTTTTGGGCATTAGTTAGCAAATTATCCGCGACAATTGCCAATACTCAGTTTCTTACGGGCATATAACCTCCTAAATAGTTATAATTGAACCCCTTTAAGAATATATATCTTACGAGCATATAGCCTCCATAAGTAATTATAATTGAACCCATTCGGTTCCATTTCTTGATTCAGAATAAACAATGCGATTTTAATATGAGGGAACTAAATTTTAAGTTTAATTATTAAATTTTAAGTTTGAAACTTGCATATGGCAGAATATATAAAATCAACAATGCCGAGAAGATAATCAATTTAAGCCCTTAGCAACAATAATTAAACTTAAACTCTAGAACATGCTTTTAAAACATAAAATTCTCAGATTTAAAGCATATAATTCAAAAAGGTTCAAAAGATTCAAGCTTGCTTGAAAATTTCTAATAACACCAATGATTATAAATTATTGACCCACAAAAACTCGTTCTTCACCTGAACGAAACATTCCTTCAACAATCTTCTTCCACGATCACAGAAAGACTATCGTGCTGATAACGTGTTGTAAATAATTGATTATAGCTCTTATGTTTAGTGATTATATGTGAAGAGATTGATGAACAATAATAATAACAACGGTAAAGAGAGATATGATAATACAGAGAAAATAAACGTGTAGAGTGTTGGTCCCAAGTGGTCAGATGAGGTCTAGAGGAGGGGGGGGGGGGGGTGAATAGACCTCTTAAAAATTTATCTTTTAAAATCTTCTAACTTTTCTATCAGCAGACTAAGCTGATCAGTAATCGTAAGTTGACTATGCTGATCTCGCACAAAGCTTCGAACAGCAGAGTTGACCACTCTTCTGGTTTCACTCAGCTGATTTTATCAAAATCAGAGTTTTAAAATAACTAACTTGCAGCGGATTTTTCTAGTATTTTTCACAAGTAGTTTTCTTAACTTAAAAAAAGTTTTATCCCCAGTTTTATAAACTCCTTTTTAAAACCTTTTCAAACAGTTAAACCTTTTTACGTGTTTAAAATATGCTCTTCAAAATATGCAAGAAGTAATGCAAGTATAAACACAAAGGATTTTTATAGTGGTTATATGGATAGAAATCCTTTAGTCCACTCTTCCAAGTCACTTAGATCTTGGGTTATACTATAGTCACACAGATTACAGTATACTCTGCTTGCGCCAAACAACAAATGAACTGGCCACAAGTTCTTTACAGGAAATCACAAAGAAGTCCTATACTACAAAGCTTTTATCACTCACAAAGATGAATAACAGCTTCTCACAACACGATTCAAACAAAATCACTCAAATTTATTAGTATTCTTTGTTTTTTTCTCTATTCTGCTTCGTCAACAAATGACTCGGCTGATGAGTGTTCTGTTCTTGAGTTTGAGACTTAGAAGAATTCTGCTTCAGATTTTTGCTCTCAAAATGTGTTGTCTCTTCTTCTTCAACTCACGAACTGGACTATTTATACTTGAGATTTGAAAATCTGCCCGTTGAGAGATCGACAGGTGTCCAAATCATCGAGTACTGGTCCTTCTGCATAAACGGCTACCTGCGACTGAACACTGTACACTCTGCTGTACTTGCTGTCAGTCCGCATTAAATTCACCAAGCTGATACAAGGTTTCTCTTCAATCATTTGTCATAAATACCCTTCCTCTTCAGCATTTATTACTCCAAGTGCATTTATTACCGTTGCACTAACTTCTGATCCACTTCCACTCTGCTGATCGAAATCACTCGTCTGATGTATACTCGTCTGATCCCAAACTTGAACTAATCTGATTTGAGTCGGCTGATAGTCCACCAGTCTGATTCCTTCTTCAGCAACAGATCAGTAGACTTCTGGACCATATTTGACTAGTCTGAAATAAATCTTCCTTGGTCAAATATCTTCTAAGGTTTGTACTAAGCTTCCATACTTAGCTGATGACTTTGGAAATCATCAAAACCTCCCTTCACTTCAAAGTCTTCATCTTCATCCAACATAGAGAATTGGGAGATCTTATTAATAACCAAGTCTGTTACATTGAGAAGTTACAAATCCCACAATACCTGGGATGTGGGATAGTGGATAACTATTACGAAATAAGTCCCTAAACTATATAAATACTTAATAGGAATACCCACTAATATATATACTATTTACAACAAATACAATATTGTTACTTCACGAGAAGGTGTTTTATTATGGCAATTGAATACTTCACCAAATGGGTGGAGGCCGAACCACTGAGAACCATAAAGGAAGACGATGTCATGAAACTCCTATGGAAGAATATTGTTTGCAGAATCGGAATAACACAAGTTCTGGCGTCTGATAACGAAACTCAATTCCGAGGAAAAGTACTGAAGAGATGATGAGAAGGGATGAGGATTACCCAAGCATTCGCTTCAGTGGCGAATCCTCAGTCAAATGGACAAACTTAACCAACCGTACTTTGCTTCAACACTTGAAAACTAGATTTGACGAGGAAAAGGGAGAATGGGTCGATGAATTGCCAAGCGTCATGTGGGCCTACCGAACAATTCAGAGGATCAGCACGGGAGAAACACCCTTCAGTTTTGTTTATGGAATCGAAGCAGTGATACCAATGGAAGTCGGTGAAATAAGTCTGCGCGTAAGATATTATGACGATGATTCTAACCAGGAAGGATTAAGGGCGAATTTAGCCAGTGCTAGAGCAGAACGTGACCGTACAAGAATGGTGACAGCTTATAACGCCCGAGTTCGGCCCAGTGGTTTTCAAGTAAGAGATTTGTTGCTTCGAAAGGTCATTGTTAACGAAAAGAAAGAAAAGAAGAAGACTAAAGTGAAGAAATTACAGCCTAAATGGATTGGACCATTCAGAGTGACCGAAGTTGTAAACTCCGGAGCTTACAGATTGCAATATTTGAATGTGGAAGAAATTTCCAGGACATGGAATGAAAGTATTACGAATAAAGTAAGTAGTTGTTATGTAATAAAAGCTCACGATTATCGTAGAGCATGTTATTTTGTAATCTAAGGAAGTTCAGAAAGAAAATCTCAAAGACTACGTTTTCTTTCACCAGATCATGTGATTCTTTTTGTTCGATGGATTCAAGAAGTCTTTATATATTATAACGTGTCAAAGAATATCGCACCTCAGAAAATGTTCAAAACAAAAATTCTGCTTCACATCGAAGAAAAGTAATATAAACATCTCGTCAAAAAAGTATTACACCTCTAAAAGAGGCCATAAAAAACGTTGTCACCACGAAATCAAAATGATAAATACACTCTTCATGAGTATAGCGCCAATAATATAAAAAAAGTTAATTGTTGAAAAAGCGATGGTAGAACAAACCCCAAATAAAGAGAAAATGTTATGCAAGCATTCTTCAAAGGAAAGATAACGAAGAGTAAGACATAAAAAGAAGCTTAAGTTCCAAAATAACCATAATTATTCATTAATAAAAATAAAAAAATCAAGTCTCGAAGCAGAGATAAAAATCAAAGTGCGCAAAGTTGATTACATGATAATCAACCTACTACACATGTACTAATAAATGGTAAATGAAAGTAACTATTTATCTCCTACATCGGGAATCAAGGCCTCATCCTCTTCCAAGTCAGGCTCTTCCAAAACATCAGCATCCAAAAACATATAATCTTCACCCGGATATTGTCCAGATTCCTTGAGAACCTTGTGACAATCGCGGGTAGTACGGTCATACACTAAAAGCGACTTTTTCATGAAGTCTTCTCTATAAGCGGCAGAATTTTGTAATTTCTAACTAGCCCCTTTTCCACGGAACTTTGGTACTTGGTAACGAACTCCCTCTCTAATTTGTTGAAGTATGTCTTCCCCTCCTTAAACTTTCTAAACATGTCACCAATATGAGCCTCATGCTTCAATTCTCTTAAAAGTCTGGCATTTTCCTTCTCCAAGTTCTGCAGCTGCCCAACCATCTGAGCAAGCTTCTCCTCAACAGCTTTAGCTTCCCCCTCAAAATGGTTGGAACGTTGACTGAGTAAATGAGACATCAACGGTATCTGCATAATAATAGGAGAAGGTTAATAAAGAAAAAAAAAAGGAGCAAGCAAATATTTTCAAGAATAAGTAATGTAAACAATAAATTTTCTTTACCCGAGTCAAGTTAGCACAAAGCATTTGATCCAAGGTACTGGAGGAATACTGGTCAAAACGAGTGGCGTCGTATGAAGAAATTAAAGCCTTTGTTTTCTCGTACCCAATGTTGAGATCAGCAGGATCCCAAAATGAAGTAACACCTTTGTCCCTATTGAGTCCATATATGAAAAGTCCTTTCCTCGCACCTGGGCGAGGAGAAGCTTCACTTGGATTCTTCCTAGGATGCTTAGTCAAAGGGGAAGAAGGACGACTCTTCCCAGGAGCCACAATGGTACCAAATATCTCGGTACGACTGCTTCGCGAGGATGGAGGCACAGGTCCTCCATTTCTTCCCTTAGAGGAACTCACCCTCATATGGCTAGTTGAAATTTCTCTGGGTGGGAGGGGGGGGGGGGGGGGGGGGGGGTGATGGGAGTCAGAACGATCAGAATTATACAAAATTAATAATTCTAAGCTAATAGGAAGGAAGATAATTATACTCTTAGAAAAAATATGAGCAACATTAAAATTATTTCTACACGGGTCAGCATGCTCAAACCTCTCGCAAATATTATCTACATCCATTGAAGGATTATCAGAAGAAAAACTATCGCTCCAACTATCCCTCCACTCAGTCAAGAAATCCCACCTATCGTTCCTCACATAAAAAACTTGGATTACCAACATTTCCGTGAAGAGCAACCTCTAAGAATTTACATGTGTTTTGGGGAAAGAAGTGAAAGTATATTTGGTTCGTGCCTTCTAAGAATAAATAGGTTTCTAAAGGAAGTCAGGGTAGGAGAAATGTTCAAGTTAGCACAACACTGCAGGAAACCCTCATAGTACATAAAGGGATTCGGAGTAAGTTGACTAATGCAGGCATTAAAACTTCGAAGGATCTCCAGTAAAAGAGAATAAACAGAAATTGAGAAGCCACAATAAAAAATTAAAAAAAAAACTCTCTATAAACAGTAAAATACTCTGAAGGAGAAGACTAGATCCTCTGACCCTCACGAGGAAGCAAAAATTCATGAGAAGGGGATAAGTTAATGCTACGTTTCTGAACTTTGTGACTCCCTAAACGACATTTCAATGTTTGCGATATCAATATCCACTGCTCAACTTTTATGCTTGGAAGATTGGATAGCCCTCTTATCTTCGTCCATCACCCAACTACTTGCATCCTCGGGCCTAGTGCCTAAAGGAAAATGGGACATATCAGAAACATATTCATCATAAAGTGAAATATCGGAAGACTCTAGTTCACATGGGTGTAATTCACGAATAGCTCTGGCAACTTCTTCCTCAATAGGAAGATCAACTCCTGAATCAAAATCCGAAAAATCAACTAACATTTTAAATGAAAAGTACTGACACGACTCAAAAACAAACATTTCCATACCAAACGAGAGCAAAAAAACCTTGGTTGAACTTGATTGAGGCGGAGTAGCCTCGGCTAAATCGGACCGAGATATGCTACCTCGGTCGAGCACAGTCGAGGCTGGGCTGGTTCGGTCGAACCCAGCCAAGACAGGGAGACCTCGACTGAGCTCGGCCAAAGCAGGTAGCCCTCGGCTGAGCTCGGCCGAGGATGATGATCTCAACTGGACCCAACCAGGCATTGACTCGGCTGGATCCAACCGGGACCAAAAAAAAAGGGCTGAGATACGCTCTACAAAAGGAGAAGAATAAAAATAAACTACATCATACCTCATGAAGATATTCTTAGAAGCAAACTCCTAAAGGATTACAAATTTCGGGGATTTGAGAATTGTGATTAAGACTAATGAATAGAAAGTCTATAAATATCCCGTAACAAATTTTAAATATGGAAGTATGAGATTCCCAAAGAGAAAAATCCTCCCCTAAAGATCTTCCCAAAATCAAGGTGCAATCTTGAAATAAATAATCTCCTTCTTAATTATGGGATGATCCCTTGTTTAAAGATTATTAATATTCTAATTTTCACAATTGAATATCTCAAGATATTCAGTTATGGAATTGGGGGCTTATTATAGTGATATTTTATGTTACGAAGGAATTTTAGTAATTGTCAAAACTCTCAATGTAAAAATAATCAATAATGAAGAATTACATTTATTTCATCCACTAAAATAACCACCTTACCCCCATTTACTTCTGAAGTTAGTGGGATGCATTTTATTTCACCATAATTGATGATAAACTTCTCCTCTCCCAAATTTAATAAAGTGGGATGATCCCTTGTTTAAAGATTATTAATATTCTAATTTTCACAATTGAATATCTCAAGATATTCAGTTATGGAATTGGGGGCTTATTATAGTGATATTTTATGTTACGAAGGAATTTTAGTAATTGTCAAAACTCTCAATGTAAAAATAATCAATAATGAAGAATTACATTTATTTCATCCACTAAAATAACCACCTTACCCCCATTTACTTCTGAAGTTAGTGGGATGCATTTTATTTCACCATAATTGATGATAAACTTCTCCTCTCCCAAATTTAATAAAGTGACTCCTCACCTCCTCCATTTTTTCCCTACAAATAGCATTTCCATTTCACTTGAAAATGTAAGTTGAAGAAGTGACCAAAAGATCTAAAGGATTTCCTAAACGTTCGTCCGTGTGATCAAAACTTGATTTGAAGACAATCAAGATAGGAGGAGACAAATATGAAGATATCCCTTGATCGTTTTCACAAAATCACTATTTCTACTGCTTGCTTCTTGATTAATCGCATGCCATCCACGGTACTTAAAAGCGACAATTTGTAGAGTATTTTGTTTCTGGATAATTCTTTGTTTCTAGTGGAGCCACATGTCTTTGGAAGCAATTGCTATGTTCGAAATGCATGAATCTCTGTCACCAAACTAGAGCACAAAGCTTTGAAGTGTGCTTTCTTGGGATATTCTCGTCTTCAAAAAAAGGGGTGTCGGTGCTTGTCTCGTGGTCTTAATTAATAGGTACCTAGTATCTACTACGTGGTATTTTAGAAGACAACATCTTTTTTCTCCACACCTTCCACCTCTACAAGGGGGAGAACAATGAGTGGATAATTTACAAAGTCAAGCATTCTTAGCAGTCGGATAATCATATTTCTAGTACATCTCCCTGCAGTTCCATTGAGCAATTGTTTGCTCTGGTACAACCGCCTACAGTTCAAGTTTAATCTAAACGACAAAAGACCAATGATTCATGTCCTACACCAGCTACTTCGTCATTTGATCATCTTCCTCCAAACAACCTTGACATTCATTTTGGTCTTCGGGAAGGTAAATGGAAGTGCACTCTTCCTACACCTCTTTATCCCATAGTTACTTTATTATTGAATGACCAACTCATCTAAAAGCTTAAGTTGTTAGAGAGATGAATCATTTAATATATATCACTTAACACGCCCCTCACGTGTAAGTGGTATTTATTTACTCAAGCCTAACACGTGAAATTTAGAATTGGGTGGCGAAGGGATTCGAACACAGGACCTCTTTGGGCCTGGCTCTGATACCATATTGAATTACCAACTCATCTAAAAGTTTAAGTTGTTAGAAAGATGAATCATTTAATATATATCACTTAACATAGCTACTTTATTTCATATAATAACCTGTCTCTATTATCTAGTTCTTTAATTGTTTATTTAGACTCAATCGTTGTACCTAAGATGGTTAAAGAAGCTTTGGGTCGTCCCGGATGCTATGTTGAACGAATACGGATACGACAATACGAGTAGGTACCATACGGTGATACGGATTTTCAAAATTTATAAAATACGATACGACTAAAATACGTGTGTTTATATTTAAAAATACATTATAATAAGAAATAATTGTTTTAAAAATATATAATAAAAGTTGTGTAATATATATTTAGTTTATTTTTTATTCCATTTTAAAATGAACAATGTTACCTCCCTCTCATATAAGTGTTCAAGTAATACAGTAGTATTACTACCATATGCAAAATCTTTGGTCATTTTAAAAGTATCAAGTATTTCATGAAGATAACTTTGTTAATATACATAATCTAGATTTTGTTCGAAGAAAACATGTTATTAAGTATCTTGAGTATTTTTTATAGTCTTCCGGCTTATCCGATAAGATATCCTTTTAATTTTTTATATTCTTATTATTGAAAACGCCACGGTGGCGTATCTAATAGGTATCGGATGAGTATCTGAGTATCCGATACATATACGATATTGTATGGTGTATAATTTTAAAGTATCCGTGCAACCTAACTTGGATGGTATAATGTGATGCTTGAGGAGTTAGACGCTTTGGATGAATATCACACATGGGAGTTGGTGGCTTTGCCTAAAGGCAAGGAAGGGATTCAAGGGGGTGTCTACAGTCAAGATCAATTTGGATAATAAGATTTGGGAGGAATATATAATAGATGTCAACTTTTTTTTCTAAGAAAAAATAAAAACCAATAATTGTTAACTACGGTCTTATTAGGTTCACAATGAGTTTGGTTTTGTTTGGGGGTAATCGTGCCATATGTGTTTTGGTTTATCTCGATAGAGCGAAACATGGGCAAAACAAAACCATGAGCACCCCTGATATCTAAGAAAGCTCAAGTAGTGATCAGAAGGATTCCTACCACTCTTTACACATTGTAATCAAGTTACTCTGGGCATATGTGGATGGGTTTTGGCCTGGTCTCGTGGGTTTTTCGAGACCAGACAAAAATCCTTCCAAGTGAGTTTTTGTTAAACCCACGAAACTCATCACAAACCTATTCAAAAACTCATATATACTCAAACTCTTGAAACCTATAAAACTATAATTTGACACCTACCATCCAAACATTCTTTTGAAATCAAAACTCACGAAACCGAGTCAAAACCCTTTTAAATAGGGCCTTTGAGACCCATCACGTTCTAATAAAAGATGTACAAATTAAAACATAAGTTATAGTCATTGAATTCATTGAAGGTCTTTTTAATCTGAAGATACAAAATATACGATGTTGTTCAGCCCTAAGCAACTACTAAAAAAACATCATGCCAAGTTCATTTAGGATATAAGAGCATCTAGAAAACAAAACATTAGCATTTGTTCAAAAAATCAGATAAATGCCCCTAAATCGTCAAAAACCGCACAAAAGAAAATAAGCAGTATTTGCATCCAAATAAAGATGTTTAGAAAAAAAAGTCGATTTCTTTCGTGAAGATGTTCGATAAGTCAAAAGCCTCTATTTGCGCTTCCACACGGAGCTATGTGACTATCTTGAGACTCAAACTCCTGCAAAAGTATTTACAAAAGGCTTTATTTTTACGGGTTGGCTAATTGTAGTTCAGCCTTGGCTAAACTACCGGCAGTTTTCCACTCACATGTTTCCATGTGGCAACAAAATGACTTGAAACCGGGTGACAATTTTTACTACTAGGACTTGAGAATTGTCCTAAATACCCTTCTTCTTCACAACTAATTTGACTTCCTTCTTCTTCACAACTATTCACAATTTGACCGAAGCTTCTCCTCTCCCAAATTTCTCCACCTTGAAGACACATTTCCTCTCCACCTTGAAGACACAACTATTTTCGGAAGAATTGTTCGGACTATTCATTCATTGCAATGTGGAAAATGGAAAAAGTTGTTGTTTTGAGTTTAAGAAATTGGGGAAGAACAAGAACCGCATATAAGGAGATGGGTTTTGATTTTGACAAATGAATTTTTCTTTTAGTTTGGGGAAGAGGGTAAATTGATTATACGTGTGTGTTCACGACGACAAGACGAACAAAACCCCCAAGCTAATTCCGGCTAACAGCCATCGGAAAACTGTGGCCGTGGGAGGATATGGTGGCGGCGTTGGCTTTTGGTGAGGCAGAAATGGTGACGGATTTTGTGGATGGGGTTTGTGGTGGTGGCGAGTTCAGTGGCTGTTTTGCCGCCTTCGTTCTGGTCCGGGGTGAAGCTTCTATCACCGGTGAAGATAGCTTCACCGGACCGGTGAAGGAAGGTTGAAGACAACAACTTTTTTTTTCTTTATTTTAATATATAATTATATAATTTTAAATACTTCATGATATACAAATCTTGTATAAAAATATTTAAATTATTATGAAAATGTAACTTTGTCAATTATTTAGTTTGAATTCAATTTAATTGGGGAGGGATGAAATTGGGGAGGGAGGAAATTGGGGAGAAGAGAATATTTAAGGGGGAGGGCATATAAGTAATTAAACAATTATTTAAAACAATATGACCGGCCAAATGCAACTTGAAGGGCAGGTCATAATTTAACTAATAAAATATTATTTCAGTTCAAATTGTGGGAAAACTGTCAGCAGTTTTCCACAACATGAACTGTTATTAGCATCCCCCTTTTATTTTTAATTGGAGTGAAATGCAAAATATACTCTTATGCTTTGCCTAGTTAGTAAATAAAATCATGTACTATTTTTATTAGGAACACTCCCCCGTGTTATTTTTTTATTGTCAAAAAATTTGTTTTCATCGATTTCATGCAAGTTTACCCGTTTTCATTGTTACCACTTGTTTCTCACCAATTTAACATGTTGTCTCCCCGATTTCACTCACTTTTCACCGATTTCACATATTTGCACTTTTTTCATCATTTTTAATGGATTTAACTCATTTGTTTGCCGATTTAGCCACCAAGGTGGTCACAATTTTTTTTTTGACACCAGAGTTTTTCTTTTTTCCTTTTGTTAATTATTTCAAATTAAGTTTGCATACAACTTGTACTTGAATTCATAAACAGAAGTTGCGGCAACACATATATAAATACTCCTTCGTTCCATTATTTTAACTCCATTAATTACAGTACTCAGTCAAACTTTTCAATCTTTTAAGTGACTTATCATATTAAATTATTCACATTTGTGGTGTATTAAATATTTTAAATATTAATATATATAGTCTCACATGATATTATCAACTTATTAGTGAAATATATTAATTAAATTATTTATTATAATTTTTATAAATTTAGTCAAGTTGACTGGTCTCTTTACCAAGCGATAAAAAAAATAAGGGGACGGAGGAAGTATATATTAGTATTTGAATTTGTCTATTGTAATAGTATTATTTTAGTGGGGTAAACATTACTAATGATCCTCCTTATCTTTAGTTTTTTACAGAGTGGTTTCTCTTTTGTTTTTTTTTTTCCACGTTAGTCCCCACTATGAATTATTTGTTTCACTTTGGTCATTTACAAATGGTCTTTTACTTATAGGGTTACACTTTAGTCCCTCATAACTTATTTTGTATCAATTTAGTCCCTCATAAAACTGTTTTGACACTTTAGTTCACATTGGACCACCTGAAATTGACCAAAGTGAAACAATAATTCATAGTGGGGACTAACTTGGGATAACAAATACAAGAGGGACCAGTCTGTAAAAAGTTAATGATAAGAATGACCATAATTAGTGTTTACCCTTTTAGTGATAGAATATTATCATTAATGTACTGCAATATAGTATAGTGCATACTTAAAAAGTATATATGTACACTTCATGATGTGTGCAAATTTTGTACCCAATGATAATTAAGATATTACACAGCTTTACATTATGTTGATATAAATGAGAGATTTGTAGTGTCTTTATCATTTAAGTCTTATAACATCTGTAACGTCTTTATCATAAACTCTCGTAAGGTCTTTGTATTTATTATTTGTAATGTCTTTCTTAAAAAGACTATTGTACCTATATATGTACCTATAAATATGTCGTCCTATTTCCAAACGAAGGACAATCAATTCACTATTACAATTCCAATACAATTTTTCTCTAACACATTTTTATGCAACATCACTTCATATAATTAATTTTATTTATTAGTTTTTTCTTATATAATCAATTAATTTTTCCTCATCCATATTTTAACAGTAATCCCAGTACAATGGTCAGCAGTTTGGGGTGAATCGCCATTTTTGTCCCTTCTTTATTGAGAGAATTGCAATTTTGGTACCGTATTTTATGTCAATTTTTACTTTTAGTATCAAACAAATGCAGGTCAACACATTTGATGCCATAATTTAAAAATTGTTCCACAATTGATACCGCCATTAACTAAATTTAAAAATCACCGCCCAATTGATGACGTGACCGTTAAGTCGGTTTTAATTATTTCAAAATTAGTGTCATATCTAGTTGACAATTCTACCCTACAACATTTCGGGCTAAGAAATTAACATTTCAGTAAAATTTCCAGCTAGTATAAGTTATGAAACTAATTTTGCAATAATTGAAGCTGACTTAACGGCTACATCACCAATTTGACGGTGATTTTCAAGTTTAGTTAACGGCGGTACCAAATGTGAAACTATTCGCTAAATTATGATATCAAATGTGTTGACATATGCGTTTGTTTGGTAAAAAAAGTAATAATTGACATAAAGCTCGGTAAAAAATGCAATTCTATCCTTATTTATTGTATATTTGATACTCCTATTTTCCCAAAAGTTTTTGTCACTTGTGTTCCACATATTATCTTACTGATTAACTTCTACAAAATATATAATGCCATCTCCAATGGTTGGGGGGCTCAGGGCTCCGGAGCCCTGGGGCTGCCCGGAAAGGATAGTGTCCAGCAAGCAAACAATACTAGCTTGTAAGAGGACTACCTTAGGTTGCATTCTTATGGTTTAAATGATAATACACCCGTTTATTTATAGTACGTAAATTAAACAATGGCCATCTTCATCTCTCGCGAACGTATCTAAGCGATTGGATGAAATCCTAAAATCACATTCGACTATGGGACGATTCACTTTAGTACTGAGTGCAATCATGAAATAGTCTCTAAGGTCGTGATCTTAAAACCGTTCCAAGTCATAGATTCCGATCGAGACGGGGTATCGAAGGAATCGCTAAGACTTGTATGATTATGCATGATTCACATGGAGTGAATTTGTAGAGTTTCATGAACAAGGCATTTGATGCTAGTGCTTGTGACTAGGTGGTTCGATGGGGGATCGAACGCATCGAACGACCCGAACAGATAAACCCATCGTGGAAGTGCATTAAGCATATCGGTAATGGGATGTTTCTCAAGGCTTATAATAGTGTGCGATTTAGTCCTTAGACTTGAGGTATTAGGGCGAATTCGGTACACGAGAATACGTACTTTGATTTAGGAGTCGATCACGTAGCCTGATCATTGTGCGACTACTTTGGGTACGTATGATCGTGTACGCGAATGGTTAGTACTAAGAAAGGATCTATCGACTCATCCTGATAAGATGAGAGAATTTCCTGTACGTTCTTAGATAATAGATTCCGAGAAACCCACGGCCATGGTCGGTGACGGATTTGGAAAGGGGTTTCCAAATTTAGCAGTCACGATAAATTATTATCCAGAATTAGAAAGTACAGAATTGAGATAATTAGAGGTGTCAATCAATTCACACACCCCAGGTCTCAATTGGAAAATTAGTCGCTAGAAGGACCGTATGTACATGGCAGTTATAAGAGGTGAGGTTCACAAAGATCAATTCACCGGAAGTTGGGCCTCATGGGCTTGTGGCTAGACATCGACCATGAGGTGTGGGTACTCCTGAATTAATGGGAGATTAATTCTGGAGTGGTCAATTAAAAGTGTTTAATTGATCGGAGCAATAAATTGCTCATTAATTAAATCACGAAAGTCGTGGGCCCGCTGCCAATTGATGGTGAACCTAGAGGGTCACACACAATACAGTTGGTCAGTGACAGTCATAAAAGGAAATATTTGATTTAAAGGAGTTAAATCAATGAATGAATTAAAGTGTTAATTAATAGGAAGAATAATTAATTAGATGGTCTAATTAATTAAATATAAATTAAAGTGTTAATTCAAAGTGGAGAGTTATTAATTATGATGTCTAATTAATTAATTGATTGGAACGTCTAATTGATTAAAATATTAATTAAAGTGTTAATTAATTGGGAAGGTTGATTAATTAATTTTGAATTAATTAATTAAGCAATAAGGGCGATTTTTTGCTAGATAAGAATAGAAGAGATATATTCTTGTGAGACAAGAAAGAAGGTAGAGATTAAAGTATATCTTGTTTCCTTATATGATAAGGAAAGAAATAAAGATATGCTAAATATGAGATACCTATTAGAATAAGTAGTCTTCTAAAATATAAATATCTCATCTAATCTCTCATAACCCTGGTAAATTTTTGCTGAAAATTTCCAGCCCTAGCCTCCCCAAAATCCTGGCCTCCCCCTCCTCTCCATTGCTTCTTTTCCATCTAGATCTGGATGTAGATCCAGTTCCTCCATTGACAAACCTTCTCTCCTAGTTCTAAGCCTCTGGTTTGAAGGTGTTGCTACCATCCTTCTGGTGTGGACTAGTCTACCGGAGAAAACCACCACCTTGCCTGTGGTGAAGTAATTTTTGAAATTACCATCTTTTATTTATGTACTTGTTGAATTATGACTCAACCCTTTTTGTATGAGTTAGATCTACTTTTCCTGGCTTTGGGTTTTGTACGAAAAATTTTAAATTCCACACTTTGTTGTTCGACAATTGTACCCCTAAAACCAACATGCCCTGCCCCCACCCCAAGCCCTGCCTGGTCATCTCCAATGGTAGGGCTCCGAGCCCCATTTAATTTCATTTTTTTTCCTTCACCACTCTCACTATTATAATATTAGTTTTAATTTTATTTTTGATATTAATATTAATAATAATAACTATAATAATAATATTTAAATATTCAAATCAAAGAGGGTTGATAATAATAAAATTAAAATTGATTCAAATAACGAAAAATACATTAAATAAACGGCACACACAAAAATAAGAAGGAAATTAAATTGTTTGTCTAAGTGTTTAATTATTATTTAAACTGATTCATTCGGGTCTTTGCGGAATTATATTCTACTCCGTTAATAGATTTAAACGGTATATGGTATTCCCAAATCGGAGTTCGGGTAAATGAGAAATTGATTCTCAAAGATCACCCTTTAAAATGGAAAAAAAGAAATAGAAGTGGTTTTATCCCACATTGGAATTTAAAGGAAAAATCTTGAGGTTTATATATGATTTGACAATGTAGTGGTATAATAATATAGCTACCAAAAGTCTATTACTTCACGCGCCGGGGTGGGGGG